>PVKU01017148.1:0-12330 GCA_004027475.1 Anoura caudifer | reverse complement strand
CCTCTGGCCATTCCTCCCTGGAGAGAACATCTAGGCCTCAGTTGTGTTTCAGCTCCAGGCCCAGAAAAGCAGCAAAACCAGGTGGGTGATGGCAGGACCAACTGCAATGACTAAACACTTCCTGCCCTGCCACTGACCAATCAGTGGAGACCATGACCCTGACAGGGTGCAGCTGGAGACCTGATGAACACTGTGCTGATATCCTCCTCTGAGACCTCCTCTAAGATTCCCACCTGCAATAAAGAGATAAAAGCCTCCAGACAAAGTACCCAGTGTGTGCAGTCTCTCTCTGGGGAGCATCCTGTTCTATTTTATCCCCCTCTGCCCCCGCCCCACACTTTGCTTCACAGGCAGGAGTCTCCTAAACTCTGAGGCAACGGGCGGCAGCAGCTCCTCCCAGGATAATACCCTGAACCTGTCCACAAGGCCCCCTTTTCCCTGACTTCCCAGTCAGCTAAGGCAACCCAGCCTGGGCCCTCCTGCTGCTTCTTCTGTGCAAAGCCCTTCTTTGTTTCCCTCTCCCCAGCTTTAATCAACAAACCCTCTTTGTCACGTGGACTCTTGCTGTGAAATCTTTCCTACACAAAGTCAAGAACTCACACACTATAGCTGGCCTTAGGCAGACCTGCTCAGGGTCAGGTCCCTGCCTGGTAACACCTCCAGAATTCCCTTAGCCTACTCTTTCTTTATCTGACTTGCTCCATGCACTGATGTTGCAGGGTCAGGGGATTTGGGGCATTTGCAAATTCTAAAAGATAACAACTCGTCCTACCTATACTCTACCCCATGTGTCTAGGTAACTGCTCAGCTGGGTCTCCTTCTCATAGGGCATCCCTCCTGCTGAGTCCCTGCCTTCTGCCCCCAGAAGCAAAAGCCACCTTCTGCCCCATCCCTGAATGGCTCAACCCAGGAAAACTCCAGAACTTATAGGATCAGGTAGAGGAAAGGTGTCCTCATGGGGGAGATATCCAACTTCCCCCACACACAGTGGGGCATCCTGGAAACTGCGGTTCCCTCCCTTTCTCTCCTCCCATCAGTATCCCCAGCCTTGCAGAGCCTGTTCTGTCTCTCACACAACTCAGATTGTTGCTGGGGCCCACGTCTATGCAAAGCTGTGGGGGGGGCGCTGCCCGCAGAGACCCATCCGTCCACCGTGGATGAAAATAAAACTACCAAGACATGATCTGCTTGGGGAGGAGAGGTGGCCAGTCTCTCAAAGGAGAAGGGCCAAGAGCCCCTTGCTCAATGGTTTTTATTAGGATCGAGATACACAGGAATACAAGCAAAGCTCATCAATAATGTCAGGCAGCAAGGATCAAACAATAGATAACATTTCAAAGAACTCTGAGGGTTTAATTGAGTCAGGGTCTGTCAGCTAAGGGCTTACAAAACTTTGGGAGACAATCTCATTTCCTCCTCAGACCCTTATTTAAATGAGAGCGCTCTTAGCAAAGCAGGTTTCACAGGATTTTATGAATTCTTTCTTATGCCCAATCAGCTAGGGAGCCACTCTAGCCAGCAAAGGGCTACACCACCCTCTGTCATAGTTTCAGGCTTAAGTGGATTAGCCCCAGGATGCCAAAAGACGAAGAAAATTTCTCCCAGATGGATTGGGGACTCAGGCTATGTCAGAATTGCCAGGGGGCAAGGGTCCATCACCCCCTCTTTGGTGCAGCCCCCCGAGTCCTTCCTTGAGGGCCTTCCAATTGGTCCTGCCTGGCTTAGGCGACCCCTCCTTAGGGGAATCATACCCATCATTGGCTAACAGAACAAGCATTGGGGGCCAGTTATGGATGAAGCAGAAGCAGGGCTCCTGCCAGGGAGATAAGCTTTGTCTCCTTAGTGGCTCACAGTCTGAAGGTTGCTCACTCAGCCTTAGTCATGGGGGGTTTACAACTCCTGAAACCAGGCAGAACAGTTCCCAACAGAAAGCCAAGGCAATGCCCTAAGTTCCCTTTGCAGAGGTCTCAGCTGGTTCTTCGGAACCCGCAGTTCGATTTTCCCTGGCTGCCTGAAAGATATTTGGAGCCAATGGTAACCTGGAGGGAGGTGTTTTCAAGGGTACAACTTGGCAAATAGCTCTCCACCCCACAGGCAGTTGAACTGAATGGACTGAGACAGAGTAGATATAAACTTGAATTTACCTGAATATAACTGAATTTAAAACTTGTCAGGAAAGTCATCTCATTGCCAAGAGGGCATCTCATCTTTTCTCTCCTATGCTCCCTGAGCTGGCTGTGGAGCACCGGACAGAGAATCTCCTGTCCTGCTGTTGTTGGCAGGCCTTGCAGGGCCTACTGTGGAGTCTGAGAAGCAGAAGTCTTCATTCAACAGTGGTGGCTGAAGTGTTCTTACTTTAAAGTCTTACATTAAAATATAAACATATACTAACAAATAAACTAAAGAATTTTCCTACATAACAGAAAATAGTTAAAATAAGTCTAAGGTAAACACAGATAAAATATTTTCAAGTTTTCGGACATTTGCTAAAGTCACTAGCTAATGAAATAATCCTTTCTATCTTTTGGTAAGTTAAATATAAAAGCCCTTGACATCCAGAAATTTTGAAATAAAGGCAGCCTGTGAGGGTTGGTTTGTTGTAAAATTAGTGACTCTTGATTATGTTATCTGAGTAGAGGTTTATCAAGGGATATTAGCAATGGTGTTAAATTAATCTTCCCTTTTGAAGAGACCTAATCATGCATTCTTAACACCTGTCTGAAGATCTCTGAAATGTCATCACCTGGAAAAATGGGTGTGGTCTTCAGACACAATAGAAGGAGACAAACTTACTCTTCTCCAGAAGAGAGAGCTTGTGTTTGGAGCTCACTTGGCTGAGGAGACTTCTGAAAGCTCCTCCAACCACACTTGAAAGGCTTGATCCCTCACCTGACTTCTAGAGCAAGCGTTGGTGAGTTTGAATTTATCAGCAAACTGGGCTTCTTTCTAAGATGTCAGGTTACCTGCGAAAATAGTGAGAACGATCCCATCACTGTTTGTCATCTTGCCTTGGTAGGCCTCAGAATTAATAGGATGACTAATGATGAGTTTAGTTCTCGTACTTTATGTGTCCTTTAGTTATTCTGAGGTATTATGATGACTCAGAAAATACTTGCCAGGTATCTTGTGGCTTTGTCCATGTTGCAGATCCTAAAATACACTTTTCAGGAGTGTTTGATTCTACACCTAGTACATGTTACAGTCTACTCTAAAAGGAGTGAATGCCTGTGTACATGAGAGGATATGCTATGATATCTAACAAGATAAGTATTCAATAATCTGAGAAAAATATTTCAATATTTCACTTTGAAGTGAAGTAAATGTGATTTTAAGAAACAGGAGTTTCCTGGCAAATTATAAATTCAGGAGATTGCAGTGGTAACTTCAGAATCTCACATGTAGATATCCTTTATCCAACTAATATCATCTTTAGCAATCTTTAAAACAGAATTTCTCACAAACAAGAATAGACTCAAAGGATGTATTTTGTAGAATTTTCAGCAGTGGTATAAATGAAGGAATAGGAAATAATTGTTCTGAAATGTGGAGTATCATTCAATGAAATATACTACATATTATTAGTTGGTTATGCAGCAGCAATATTCTCTATTCACTGGTTTAATCTGTGTTATCTTGTAAGTTTTTAACTAATGGATTTTATTAATAAGAAATGCTTGCTTCATATGACTGGAAAAACCACTACAAGCAAATTTACATTACTGGATAATATCAAATTAAAAAGAAAAACTCTTATCAGTCAGGATCACAGTTAGTGTTCTTAGGGGCTAATCCTTCACTTTATTACTAATATAATAAGAAATATTTATTAAAATTATCAATTCATTGATTTACAGAAGGTACATCCAGGCATTTACTCTGTGGGTGGTCCTGCATGGTAAACCTAGAATGGAACAAGGAGACCTGATTTTTTTTTTCTTTTCATTTTGCCCTGACTAGGAATCAAACCAGCAACCCTTCACTTTGTGCAATGATGCCCAACCAGCTGAGCCAACTGGTTTGAGACCTGTTTTTACATTTCTTAAATTTAAAAGTGTATAAACTTATGATAGTTTCTTTGATGTGCCAACATGGCTAGACAGAACTACAAGAATGGAAAAGGGGGCAGCAGCCTTTTTTAGCATACCTACCTCTTGCCTTGCATTTCAGTCGAAGACTAATCTAGGTGGTGATGTGAGGAGATTTGCAGATGTAAGTCAAATCCCTTATTTTGACTGGAAGCTAGAGAGATTTGCAAGTGAGCCTCAGTTCATTAGTGGAGACCCTTTAAAGAATGGCTTAGACAATCCTTGAACGAGACCCCACACAGCAAATGGGTATGGCTCCAAATACTCCTCACCGACAGCGACAAATTCTTTGTTCCATGACCAATGTGTTCCAGCCTGCTGCTGCTTTCTCTTCCGGACTTACTGTACCACAGATCTCACACTTGCTTAACCAGCCCCCACTATCATATAAGCCTATTGTTTGTAATAAATCTGTATGGGAATCTCTCCACATGTGCATCCATATTACTGGTTCTGCTGCAGTGATTTGAACCTTGACTGACATAGCACTCACTCATGGATTCTTCTTCACTGCTATGGCAGTCTTGATCATAAATCTTTTTTGTTGGTTTAGTTTAGGGGGTTTTATAAATCTTCGCTGAGAATATCAAGTTTAGAGAGAGAAAAGGGGGAAGGAGAGAGAAACATCAATCAGTTGCCTTGTCTATTAGCCTTAACCTGGGATCAAACTGCAGCCTAGGTATATGCCCTGCCTGGGAATCAAGCTCCCCAATTTTCAGGGTGTGGGTCAATGTTCCAACCAACTGAACCATCTGGCAAGGGCTTGCCCATGAATCTTGTGGTCCATTGGCAAAGAATTCTTCTCTCAGAAAATATTAGGAGAGCCTCTCTCCAAATTTCCTTCCTGTTTTGGATTTTCACTTGAATACACAAAGATATAGCATAGTAAGAAAAATAGAGGTGACCCTCCTTATTTGTGGATTCCATGTTAGAAAATTTTTGTATTCACCAAAATGTGTTTATAATTCTAAAACTAATACTCACGGTACTTTCTGAGCCATTCTCGTACTGTTACAAAAAATAATTTGGAAAATAATGACTCTGGCACCATTCAGGATAATGGAGTGAGACTTTATTACACACGCGGACCCAGAGGAGGTAGTCTCCAAATTCTGGGCCCTAAACCTTGGCTGAGCAGGGCTTTTATTGCTCTCCGGACACCCTATCCTACGTGGCAAAAGCAGGAGGTACAGAAGCTGATGCGAAAATAACTCTAGCCTTGAGGTGTCCTTATCGGAAGCTGGGTGTACAGAAGCCAAAGCAGAAATTATGACTACCTAACCAAAACCCGACGGTTATGCGGTTTCTAAGTAACCTAAACAAAACTTTTTCCCATTTCCCAGTTCTTCTTCTGGGTCACTTTGTCCTAGTTGACTTTTCTTCTACATTCCCCCCTTTTGATGCTGAGACATATTATTATTCTCAGTATCAATAGCTAAATTCAGGGTTACTATCTACTTGGGGTAGTGTATTATAATGGTGTCTCTGGAGAGAAAGGATTTTTGCTGTTGCCTTTCTAGTAACCGTAGTCTCTTATCTGTTGGAATAAAGTCCGAAGCAGGCATGGACCAACTGTAATAGCTAGGAACAATAATAATAAAGGGCCTATTACTGGGGCTAAAACTGAATACATGATAGATTGCCACCCAGGGGTAGATGCCCAAGGTTGGTCCTGGTTCTTAATCTTGTCCTGGATATCCTGGAGTTTGTGGATATTTTCTTCTACCAAAGCTGTAGGGGCCTGTACTCTGGTGAAACCGCATGGAATCTCCTCCCTCTGGCAAAGTTTATAATCATATAAAGGATGATGGACGAAGGTCTCATCTTCTTGTAACTACTTCTGGCTGGACATGGACATTGTCCTACTTACCCTTGGGTCAGGGGTGCCCTGAAAGGGAGGGGTGCAGCACAGAGGGAGTCCTTCCTGTAAGGGGAAGGACTTCACAGAATCCTGGTCAGTTAGCAGTCACAAGGAAGTCGCAGGCTTGGTGTCCAAAGGCTGGCATTACTGGACAGTTGGCATTCTGGTCAGGTCATATTCTGGAGGAGATAGATTTGTAAAGAGAGTTGGAAGCACAATTAAATCATAACCACTAAATGACCAAGGCAGGGTCTTAGGTAAAGAAATGGCTTATCTGGAGGAAGGTATACAAGGAATGTTACACCTATCCAAAACTCTGGTGGCCCAGTATACTTCACTGGGGCTGAGGGGACTATATTGGGATTTTCTTATTTTCAGATATCTGGGCCCATTCTGTCCAAGCCATCAAGACAGAAAATGGCAAATTACTTCTAAAGTGAAGCCTGCAAACTGCCCCAACTCTTCACCAACCCAACCATTTAGTTCAGCCAAACCGTTGACCCTCATGGGGCGACGATGAAAATGGGCTTCTCAATTTAGGCCCACATTGCAACCAATCACCCAGGTAATGAGGTCATAGGCATACAGCCTATGAAAACAGAATAACACACAGGTTAATTCATACAACAATCCCCAAAACAGTCTCTGTGGCTGTGAGATGGTCCTTGGGAAGACACTCAGTTGCAAGGTCCTTCCTGCAATGACATTTAACAATTGCAATTGGACAGATCCTTCATGCCTGTAATTGCACATCCTTAGTGACATTACAGACCCAGTTTCAACTTTCAAATGTAAGCAAACATCCAAGACAGTTAGCTGCGCCATTCTGATGTCTGATACTGAGCTTTGTGATTTTCCTTAAATCACAATTTTTCTCCCTAAAATCACCCTCATTGTTATTACAGGGACTACTTTGGGTCCTGCTTTTAATTTTGACTGTTTGCATAAACACACCAAGAGCAGCCTAGATCACCTATGATCTTTAAGTCTGCTTTGCTGGAACTCACACAGGGAACCCTTACATTGACTTCTCAGTGTGCCCCTCGGGGCACAGAAGCAGAGCCACACATCTGCCATCTGGCTTCGCCTGTACCAGTCATTGCACTCAAATCCTTGAGCCTTCCATTGTGCCTACAGGTTCCTTTTTAGCCATCTTTCAGGAAAGCAACCTTCATTCCTTCCCTGGAAAGACTGGCACAAACCACACAACCAACCAAAATACCAGGCTTTTTCTCATGGGCTTTCGCTAGCTACGCAAGTCAATCCCAGTTCCTCAGGGCTTTCTGGTGACAGCCAGAACCCATACTTGCCTCCTTCAGGTGTGACATTCCAGTCAAAGTCTTGGTTAACAAAACCACTATTAAGGACTAGTCTTATTGGTTTTATGCAAAGAAACCTTATGTCATCAATCACTCCTTCAGAATGCCAAATTCTGGAGGGATCAGGTAGGGAGAAAAATACAAAGTGTGAAGGAAAATCCTTTTCCTTCTAATATCACCAAAATTGCATCCCTATGCCTTATACATTCTATTATTAACTAACACCACATAATTCCTTCCCAAAACTTTCACTTTTCCATTTATCTTTACAGTTTCCCACAGACCTTCTGCAACGTTCACAAACCTTCTGCAATGTTCACAAACTTTCTAATCTTTCTTTTCCTTGTTCACTTTCCCTCGGATTATGAAGTTTCAACCTTCCCTGGAATCCTCAATTTCCTTTTCAGAGCAGATACAGAGCAAAATCTGAAACAATACACAGGTAGAGGCATTCTCTTGCACCAATGCATCCATTGGTGCCTTGCAGAGACATGCTCTTTCCGTCCTGGTCTCTTGGCAGACACATGCTCTTTCACCTCAGACTGAAGCCCATCAGCCCCAAATGACCCTTCCTGGGCCCCATGTGACAAGGGCATTCTCCCCATCCAGTTACAGATGACCTTAAATTAGGTGTTACAGATACAGGATTCTGCTCAGAAACAATTCCCTACTGAAAACACATTCTCATAATGCCAGAAAAACTGCAGTTGAAGTTTCCTTTCTTCCAGGTTTAAAACTTTCACATCCTTTATACATATTCCTACACATCCAGATTTAACCATTATTCATTTTTAATCCTAGTTTCTTTCCCACACAGGGAAGGACTATACTTAAACTTAGTATGCAGCAGCAAAAAAATCCCTAGCACCACTGGTGCCTTCCACTAAAGCTCTCTAAATATGCAGGCACATCTTGCAGTTTTCCTAAAGCTTAGACCTTGCAAACACCTTATCTCCATTAAAGACCTTCAGAACCAGAGCCATCTATGTCCTTGTCCAGCTAGGAGGCTGGTTACCTTGGTGTCCAAAGGCTAGTCTCATGTCCCAAGGTTAGCTTATCAGCTTCCTGCAGGAAGATTACTGTGGCTGCTATTGCCCTCAAGCAAGGGGGGTGGGGCAATCCTGCCACAACATTTTCTAGCTACTTGGCCAGATAGGCTACAGGCTTGTGCCAAGGTCCGACCTCCTGAGTCAGGACCCCTAGGGCCACCTTATCTCGTTCATGAGCAAACAGGGAGAACGGCTTGTCAGGGTTGGGCAGGCCGAGGGCTGGAGCTCTGACCAGGAGTTCTTCTAGTCTTTCAAAGGCACTCTGCTGTTCTGGTCCCCAGTTGAGTGGGGCAATCTCAGCACCCCTTAGGGCCTGGTACATTGTTTTAGCTATTTCTGCATACCCGGGAATCCATATTTGGCTGAATCCAGCTGTCCCTAAAAATTCCTGAAGCTGTTTTCTGCTCGTGGGTCTTGTTTGCTGACTGATTACAGACCTTCTTTCAGTTCCTAATGTCCTTGAAGTCTAGACACGTGAAATGTGAAGCAGTTGGGGGTGGGGTAGCTGGGTTAGCAACGTATAGGGGTTGGGTACAGTCGGGTGCAGGGTCAGAGTGACCTCACTGACTGCTCGGAAATCCTGCATGAGGCAATATCCAGACCCATCTGGCTTCTTAACAGGGGGAGCGGTGTGTTCCACTGCAACTGGCAGGCGACCAGTATCCCTATCCTGGCTCCCTTGGGTCTGTGGTACTGCCTGAGACAGTGAGGCTGAGCCCCCAGTTTCAAATCTATGATTTCTGGAGTGCGGTCAGTGGCAATTCCTGGTGGATTTCCTTCTGCCCATACGCTCCCCACGTTTCCTCCCCTTATGGCGCAGACAAACAAAGGGTTTCAGGGCTCTCTCACTCACCCACCTGGCCTCTCCTCTCACGAGGAACTTAGGTCTGTCTTAGCTAAGACTGCCCGTGTAGAGTCCGGGTTAACTTCCCAGCTGTTATGCCGTATGACAGACCGAGGAACCGCAGGTTAGGGCCCACTCATGCTCCGTAGGCTGATGCCCACGTAGCCATAAATATATTCACTCTCTTTCACACGCACAAATTTGCAGAGTTTATTACTTTTCCCTTCCCAAGAAAGGGAAACCTGGTCCGGATATCTGATGCCACTGGGGCCTGAGAGGGTGATCAGCCCTCTTTCTGCTCTTGGGTCTGGTCCCCGGGGCACTTACTGATTCGGCGCCTTCTGGACAAGCCTCAGTCCACTTTCCCCTCCTGCCCGGGTTGAAGGGTGGCTTGGAACCTCAGGCGGAGGCCAGCCGCAGCTTTCCAGGACCCGAAATCACCGGGGCACATGCTACCCTCTGGCTGCTGGCTCACCCGGTCAGTCCCCACCGCCTTCACCGGAGGCAAACAGCATACTCGCGTGAGTCACTTCCCAGTCAGGGAACCAAAATATTAAGGAAAATAATTCGGAAAATAATGACTCTGGTGCGATTTGGGGTAAAGGAGTGAGGCTTTATTACACACACGGAACCAGAGGAGGTAGTCTCCAAATTCTGGGCCCTGAACCTTGGCTGAGCAGGGCTTTTATTGCTCTCTGGATGCCCTATCCTACATGGCAAAAGCAGGAGGTACAGAAGCTGATGCAAAAATAATTCTAGCCTTGAGGTGTCCTTATCAGAAGCTGAGCGTACAGAAGCCAAAGCAGAAATTATGACTACCTAACGGAAATCCGGCAGTTTTGCAGTTTCTAAGTAACCTAAACAAAACTCTTTCCCAGTTCCCAGTCCCTCTTCTGGGTCACCTTGTCCTAGTTTACTTTTCTTCTACAGTACTTGCACCCAGCAGGAAAAATTTGAGTTCTGCCAGTTGAACGTTCCAAGCAGCATTTGAGAAAAGAGAATCTCTTTCTTCTTAGTTCAACTCACACTGCAAGCAGTTGTCGTTTCCATGGTACATCATGGCAAGTTTTTGCATGTTTCTGCTGTTTGCTGGTGATTTCATTGCTTAAAATGGCCCCCAACTTTAGTGCTGAAGCCCTGGGATATAGCATATGGAGGTAATGCATCTGTTAGATTAGCTTCCTTAGGGTATGAGCTCTAGTACTGTTGGCTATGAATTTAATGTTAATGAGTTAATAATGTAAATTAAATACAGTGTCTTTAATAGAAACACATATAAAACAAAGTTATGCACTAGCTGATGGATGGAAATGTGACCAGATGCTCCAGGGAATCTCTGCATTGTTGCTAGAAATGATGCTTCAGTACTTCCTAGTAGAGTGTTTGTGCCACTTTATAGAAGGCGACTACTGTGAAAAAATGGAATTTACTGCATGTGTAATGTCTCTCATTTTAAAAACAAAGCATTTCTGTACAATGCAATGAAGACTCTGTACTTAAAAATAAAAAATACATTACTCAATAGAAAAATGGGCAATTTTTTGAAGAGCTTAATTACGGCAAAGAAAATTAAGGAGAAAATAAACAGGAAAAGAAGCCAACTGTAATTAACAATGAAGAGAAAGAAATTCAAATAACCATTTTTTACTCACAAAATTGACAAAACTTTTGTAAATTTGATGATAGTCTCCAAGTACTGGACAATTAGTGATTTCTTCTAAGTGTTGGACAGGGAAAGTAATTGAAATTGTAGGGAGTGCTCCTCGTTGGTGTACTCCAGGGAATGTCCTGTAGATAGATTAGAAGATCCCTTTAAGGGGTACCTCCACTTACAAATTCCTCAATAAATATTAAATAAACCTTAGATCATTGTTGAGTGCATGTCTACTATGATAGTATTTAGTTTCAGATGCATCGTTCAGGCAGTTGTTTTTAGAAACAAAGCCAGGTGTTCATTTAATCAATGGGGCAAAATTGATTTATGGCATAAATGTCTAGTGTCACCTTCCCAAATGTTTGGGAGTTGCACTCCCTCTGAGAGGTGAGTGTGGTCTTCAAACAGTCTAATGAAAGGAACAAGCTCATTTTCCTTTAGAGGAGACAGACTGCACTTAAAGTTGACCGCACTGTGGAGACGTCTGAAAATATTGCTGCAGCCAGGAAACTCCTGGGGTATAATTAACATAGCCATTTCAGAAAAATCCCTGTGGAAACCATTCATAGAACCCAGGGTGAGTGCAACTTATACCAAAGAAATTCCTTCTGTTTGGGTGCTACAAATATTTAATCTTAAACCTACTAAATGATACTGTTTGTAACTTTAATTCTTACTATTCATTTTATGAATTAAGATACAAGTTGTTGCTACGTTGTGGTTGTTTGACACATTGTTATGACCCAGAAGGCAGATGCCAAATATCATGTAATTTTGTAACAAAGTATCTAAAATATCCAGTGTATGCTGCTATAGATATGCATGCATAGTGAACCTATGGAGTTCATGTCAGTATATACTTATGCATACACATATATTTAATGAGTGTATTAAAAAGATTTTATTATTGAATACTGTAAATGCTGTCCCTTCATAATTTAATTTGTAGATCTTATTTTTTTCCAGCCTGATACCAAGTTATTAAGAAAATAATTATGGATACAGTTATAAGGGAAATAAGAACACTCTCTGAAATACCTTATTTTAGAAGTCAGAACCCAATTGTTTGACCAATTAAATTTATTTCAAGGCATATTTTTCCATATGATACTGGTTGTCATTTTATTTTAGACTTACATCTTACTGAAGTATGAAAAAATTCCTGTAAACTCTGGCCTCTGAAATCTGTTGGCAATTCTGACCTCTTCACTTTTGCCTTAATTCAGAAAGGAAAGCCAGTTTCTTAGATCTGTGAAAATAAGGTTTGTAGTGGCAAAACAATTATACATATTTTAGTTTAAAATAAATTCACTCTTTTGTATTAAAAGTATCAAGAAAAATATTTACTTAAACTTTTAGCCTCTATTTTTTTGCCAGAAATATGGAATATAATACTTATAAGACATAGCATTTACTACTGTAATGATAACCTATATACACATTTAAAAAATATGTCAGTTCAGAGTTTGTGTAGGCAAAAGTTAATTTAATCCTCAAGAATAAAAAGGGCCCTGGCTG
>PVKU01017147.1:0-12330 GCA_004027475.1 Anoura caudifer | reverse complement strand
CTTGCTTCTTCATTCTGTGCTGGTTGAATGTTTATTTCTTCTTATTGTTCCAAACTGTTGATTTGAGTCCCGGTTTCCTTCCCTTTACTTTTGGTTCCCTATACATTTTCATTTAATTCACTTTGCATAGCCTTTACTTCTTCCTCTATTTTGTAACCATACTCAACCATTCTGGGAGCATCCTGATTACCAGTGTTTTCAACTCTGCATCTGACAGGTTGGCTATCTCTTCATCGCTTAGTTGTATTTTTTCTGGAGCTTTGATCTGTTCTTTCATTTGGGCCATATTTTTTTGTCTGTGCATACCTGTTATGTAGTAAGGAATGGAGCCTTAAGTATTCCCCAGGGTGGGGTGACCCACTTAGCTGCACTATGGCACTGTGTGGTGGGGAGGGGTCTGAGAGGGAACAATGCTGCTTGCTCAGCTCTTGGCTGGCTTCCAGAGACTTCCCCTGCTACCCATAAGCAAATTGGGCTTTTCTGGTGCTGATTCCCAGGTGGGTGGGTTTGTGTACCTTCTTGAACCCTGTGGGTCCCTCCAACAAACTCTCCTGAGAGGCTGGAAGTTTCTCCTCCTGCCTCAACCGCCAAAGATATTTTCAGTCAGAGGTTTTGAGGATTTCCTCATGCTGGAACCCTGGGTTGAGTGTTCTGTCTCACTTTCCAGTTGTTCCTCCCAGTTTATCCACATGCAAATATGGGACCACCTGGACTGCCACCATGCCCACCCACCCTCCTCCCCACCCCGGTCCTCCAGCCATTGCCTTGCTGTGAGTCCTTTCCACCCCAGCTGCCTGTCTCCACCCCTCCTACAGGTCTGGATGAATGTTTCTTTTTTAACTCCTTGGTTTTCAGAATTCTATACAATTTGATTTTTCTGGCACTTCTGGTTATTTTGGTTTTTAAATTTGTTGTTGTGCTTCATTAGGCTGCGTGAGGAGGCAAAGTGTATCTCCATCTTGGCCAGAAATCATTTGGTTTTAGTATATCTGACGAAGTGTAAGAAACAATGATACCTGCTGATAAGACTTAACATTCCTTTCCAGAATTTACAATGCAGCTCCCCAGTCTATGCCAATGGATCCTGAGAGTAACAAATTCAGAGAAGAGAAAAATCAAAGCAAGTAGCCTAATTACCATATAGTACTTCAACTATCAGCCTGACAAATGTTAAAGTGACAACAGAATGTAGTAGGTGTTATAAACTATATAGAAGATTGTCAGAAAGAAATGGTTTTATTCTACTCTATCTCCTCTCCCCACCCCTCCCCAGACCAGAAGGGAGAGATTCATACTCTCTCACAGCATACCATCATCTCTCCATGTTAAGGCCCCTTTTTCTTTATTTTATCATATTTTTTCCCAGACCCCCACTCCCATTTCTCAAGTGTCTGCTCTTCAATCCAATCAATATATAGCATATGTAGAATACTTTAAGTAATCATAAATAATAAGTTATAGATCTCAAACTTTTTTCTGCTCTATTCAGTATGAATTTTAACACTATTATTCATGCTAATATATATATATACACATATATATATATACATATATATATATACACACACATACTGCTTGCTGGTTCACTCTCATTAGATGTTGCAGATATTCCAGAGTATGCTCTACACCATATTTTTTGTATCCATTCTTCTAGTGATGGACACCTAAGTTGCATCCAACTCCCCACTACTACTACTACTCTATCAATGTTCCAATGGATATACATGTACATTTCCTCTGCTCCACAGAGTGGCTGCTCCAATCTGCATTTTCACTAACAGGTCCTGATATTCCCATTTATCCAAATTCTCACCATCATTTTGTATTAACCACACGTTCTACCTGTTGCCTATTTAATGAGTGTAAAGTGGTATGTCTATTTTAATTTTTATGTGATATCAATAAGATTTCGCATTCTTCAAAAATGTGTTAGCCATTCAGGTTTCCTTTCTGTGGATTGCCTATATATCCTTTGCCTCTTTTTTATTTTTTATTTTATTATTATTTTTATTGCTGTTGAGTACAATTGTCTCCATTTTCACCCCACCATCCCCTCCTCCCACCCTTGAACACATCCCCTTTGGCTTTGTCCATGTGTCCTTCATACATGTTCCTTGATGGCTCCCCTATTATCCCCTATCATCCCTTCCCCCCCATGGTTACTGCCGCCCTTTCCTCTCTGGTTACTATCACATTGTTCTTTATTTCAATGTCTCTGGTTGTATTTTGCATGCTTGTTTGTTGACTAGGTTCCACATGTAGGTGAGATCATATGGTATTTCTCTTTACTGCCTTGCTTGTATTACTTAGTTAGCATAATGCTTTCCAGTTCCATCCATGCTGTTGAGAGGGTAGGAGCTCCTTCTTTCTGCTGCATAGTATTCTATTGTGTAAATATACCACAGTTTTTTTATCCACTCATTTACTGATGGGCACTCAGGTTGCCTCCAGCACTTGGCTATTGTGAATTGTGCTGCTATGAACTTTGGGGTGCATACGTTCTTTTGAATTGGTGTTTCAGGATCCTTAGGGTATAATCCCAACAGTGGTATTGCTGGGTTAAAAGGCAGTTTCATTTTTAGTTTTTTGAGGAATTCTTATACTGTTTTCCACAGTGGTTTCACCAGTCTGCATTCCCACCAACAGTATACTAGGGTTTCCCTTTTCTCCACAACCTCTCCAACATTTGTTGTTTGTTGATTTTTTTATGATGGCCATTCTCACTGGTGTGAGGTAATATCTCATTGTGGTTTTAATTTGCATCTCTCTGATGGCTAGTGATGCTGAACATCTTATGTCTCTGGGCCCTCTATATGTCTTCTGTGGAGAAGTGCCTGTTCAAGTCCTTTGCCCATTTTTAAATTGGGTTGTTTGTCTTCCTAGAGTAGAATCGTGTGAGTCCTTTATATATTTTGGAGATGAATCCCTTGTCTGAGGTATCATTTGCAAATATGTTTTCCCATACAGTTGGTTCTCTTTCCATTTTAATGCTGTTTTCTTTAGCCATGCAGAAGCTTTTTATTTTGATGAGATCCCATTTGTTTATTCTTCCCTTTATGTCTCTTGCTCTTGAAGACATACCAATGAAAATATTACTGCGTGGAATATCTGAGATTGTCCTGCCTATGTTCTCCTCTAGGACTTTTATGGTGTTACGACTTATATTTAAGTTTTATTCACCTCGAATTTATTTTTGTGTATGGTGTACGTTAGTGGTCGAGTTTCATTTTTTTGCATGTAGCTGTCTAGATCTCCCAACACCATTTGTTGAAGGGGCTATTTTTGCTCTATTTTATGCTTCTGCTCCCTTTGTCAAATATTAATTGACCATAAAGACTTGGGTTTATTTCTGGGCTCTCTATTCTGTTCCATTGTTCTGTGTGTCTGTTCCTGTGCCAGTACCAAACTGTTTTGATTACAGTGGCCTTGTAGTACAGTTCAATATTGGGTATTATGATCCCTCCTACTTTGTTCTTCTTTCTCAAAATTGTTGTGGCTATGCAGGGTCATTTACAGTTTGTATAAATTTTTGAAATGTTTATTCTGTATCTGTGAAATATGTCATTGGCATCTTAATAGGGTTTGCATGGAATCTGTAAATTGCCTTGGATAATAAGGACATTTTGATGATATTGATTCTTCCAATCCATGAACACAGTATATGCTTCCATTTATTTGTGTCTTCCTTAATTTCTTTCTTCAGTGTTGTGTAATTTTCTGAGTACAGGTCTTTCACCTCCTTGGTAAGGCTTATTGCTAGATACTTTATTTTTCTTGTTGTTGTAGCAAATGGGATTTTTTTCTAGATTTCTGATTTTGATCTTTCCTTGTTGGTATATAAAAATGCCTCTGATTTCTGAATATTGACTTTCAGCCCTGCTGTGTTGCCAAATTCACTTAGACTCTTTTGAAAAATTAAGTGCAGTTTATCATTTTTTAACATTTTGGTTTTTTTTTAAGACTATTTTAGAGCAGTTTTAATTGAGAGGAAAGTATAAAGTATTGGCCAGTACCACCTGTCCCTATACATGCAGGGCTACTCCATTTATCAACATTACTCATCAGAATAGTATATTTTTTAAACCAAAAGTGAACCTGCATTGACACATCATAATCACTCAAAATCCATAGGGTTCACTTTTAGTGCTCTACAGTCTATGGGTTTGAACAGTGGTATAATGACATATACCAATCTTTATAATATCACATATTTTCACAGCCTTAAAAATCCTCTGTCCTCTGCCTATTCATCTCTCCATTCCTCGCCACCCCCACCATCCTCTGATCTTTATTGTTTTGCTTCTTCCACAATGTCATATAGTTGGAATTATACAATATGTAGCCTTTTCAATTTGGCTTATTTCATTTAGTAATATGTATTTAATATTCATCCATGCCTTTTCGTAGACTGATAACTCATTTCCTTTTTAAGCAACAAATAATATTCCATTGTCAGGATGTACACAAAGGATATCTCGTTTGCTTCCAAGTTTTGGCAATTATGAATAAAGCTGCTATAAACATCTGTCTGCAGCTTTTCATGTGGACATAAGTTTTCAACTCCTTTGGGTAAATACTAAGAGTGCAATAACTGGATCATATGTTAAGAGTATGTTTATTATTTTGCAAGAAACTGCCAAACTGTCTTCCAAAGTGGCTGTACCATTTTACGTTCCCACCAGATATGTATGAGAGTACCTGTTGCTCCACATCCTCTTTTGTGGAGCATTTGGTCTTGTCAGTGCTCTGAAATTTGGCCATTGTAATAGGTCTGTAGTGGTTCCTTTGACTATTTTTTTATTGGCAAAACTTCCTTACTTGTTTGCAAAACTTCCTCCCATATTCTATATATTAGGTCATTGTTGACTTTTGACATTGTCAATTTCTACCAATCTGTTCACTCTGCTTATATAGTCCTCTGATAAATAAAAATACTCTTTTAATGTAACAATACCCATCAATTTTTAACTACATGGTTTATTTTGTGAGGGTCTTAGTAAATAAGTGTTTCTTCACCTCAGTTCAGAAGGATATTTCAAATATTTTCTTCTATTAGTATAGTTTTAACTTTCACATTTAGTTCTTTAATCCAACTGGAGCTTACTACTATATATGGTGTTTAATAGAAATTCAACTTTTTCTTCAAATAGTAAATTATTTTTTCTAAACTTGAGCTGTTAATCCATCCATTTCCCACTGGTTTTTGACACCACCTCTGCTGAATAGAGGGTTTCCATATATATGGGACTATATTTGGAGTTTGTTTAGTTCTGTTGTGCTTTTTTATTGTATCTGTACAGGACCACACCATTTCCATTTCTGTGGTTTCTTAATGTATATTCAATCCTCCAATTTGAATTTTCTTTTTAAAAATTGACTTAAATAAAAATAGAACTTAAGTCTTCCATATAAGTTATAGAAAAATGTGTTGTATTTCTTTAGAAATCCTGTGGTGGTTTTAATTGGAATTTCACTGAATTTATTGATTAATTTGGGGAGAACTAAATTTTCTACATTAAATCATCCCATCTGAGATATATCTCTCTGGTTTTATACAAATTTCCCTTTCTGATCTTTAATATATCCTTGAATTTTTCTCCATGAAAGTCTTTGTATTTTGTGAGTGGATTACCAAAAGATTTTTGTTTTTTTTCTATTGTAAATGGTATACCTTTTTTAAAAACTTATATTTGCTAGTTGGTAATTGCTGGTTTTGAGATATACTATTAAGCACATTAATAAAACAAATACCTGTGGATCCACAAACCCACTTAAGTAATTGAACATACCAATAACATTGAAGCTTCCTGTGTGTCCCTCCCTGACATATCCCTATTTCTCCTCTCCAGTGGTAATTACTATCCTAAATTTTGCTTTCATTGTAGTTTTATCATATATGTGTATTCTTAAACAATATGCTGTTTAGTTTAGTTTTGCTCATTTTTAACTATATTAAAAATGCCATCATACTGTAGATAGTCTTTAAAAGGCAACTTTTTTCACTCCACATTATGTTTTTAAGATTGATCTATCTTGAAGTATGTAATTCTTACTATGTTCTTTTATTTTCCTTAGGGTTCTTCTGTTGTTTTTCTTTCTCTTAATTTGTGCTTACATAAGTGATTTTCTGCCTTTCTTCTTTTCTAAAATAAACTTTTAGGGCTATATTTTTTCCTCCAAGTACTGTCCTCATTATAGTATTTATTTTCAACATGCACAATTTTTAAAGCATTTGGTTCACAGTATTTTCAAATTTTTATTTTTATTTTGAATTGATTCATGAGTTATTTTTGAAATAATATTTAAATTTCCAAAATATGATTTTTTAAATGAACACTTTCCTATTAACTTTTAACTAAAGTATTCTGTGGTCACAGAATGAGGTCAGTATGAATTCAGTCCTTTGAAATTTGTGTAAACATGCTCTGTGGCACTGTTTGTGGTAAATCTTTATAAATGCACCCTGTATGCTTAAAAACAATGTTTATTCCCTGTGTTAGGTATAGTATTTCATACATGTCCAATAAAGCAAGTTTATTAACCCTGTGTTTCATCTCTATTTCTCTCGACCAATTTTCTATTTGTTTGACTAATCAATACTTAGGAAAGCTGTGTTTGAATGAATTTACCCATTTCCTCTTACAATTCTACCAGTTTTTACTTTGTATGTTTTGAGAGTATTTGACATACATATTTAGAATTCTTACATTGTCCTGGTGAAGTGAACTTTTTGTCATTATCAACTTCCTTATTCTAAATAATTTTTATTTACTTGAGGTCTCACATCAACATAGCTACCCAAGTTTTCTTTCATGTAGTATGTGCTTGGTATATCTTATTCTTATGTTTTAGTATGTTTCTTATTAACAACATATAGATGATTAGTTTGATTTTTATAGAAACTAGTAATCTCTTTTTTAAAAAGATTTTATTTATTTATTTTAGAGGGGAAGGGAGGGAGAAGAAGGGAGAGAAACATCAATGTGTGGTTGCCTATTACATAACCCTTACTGGGGAACTGGCCTGGCCTTCAACCCAGGCATGTGACCTTATTGGGAATCGAACCAGTGACTCTTTGGTTCATAGGCCACTCAATCCACTGAGCCATACCAGCTAGGGCAGAAAGTAGTAATCTCTTTTACCTGCTGTTTAAATCTATATTTATTGAAATCATGAATACATTTGGACTTTACCATCTTGCTTTGTGGTTTCCTTGTGTCTCTCTTTTACCTTGCTTCTCTTTTTTTCTAGTCCTTTTTAGAGTGACTGCAATATTTGCTTGTTTCATTTGTTTTTGCTAATGCCATTTCCATCCTCTATGGCCCTGAATGTACTGTATTCAAGTTCTGTTATTCTTGTGGTAATTCTTGAAATTTTAGCAATCACATAGTATAATTTTTTAAAACTCCTGATATGAGGAACGAAACTTACATTCTATTTTGTCCATTATTTTGGTTCTGTCTTTTTTAACTACCATAAATTAGAACTTATTATTTCATATATACACATACAATGTTTGTTGACATTTGCTTATGTATTTACCAATTTGTTTACTCACAACTCATTCTTGTATTATTAAGAAACACCCTTTTATCTCTAGTAATGCTTTTTTCTTAAAGTTTACTTCATTTGATATTAAAGTAGCTACATTTGCTTTCTTTGGTGTTTACAGGATAACACTCATCTACTCATTGGTCTCTACCTTCCCTCTGATCACAGTTTTTTACTATTGTTAATACTCCTTCATTCAAACAAACTTTTTCTTTTCTGTTGAGTTTTTTTATTGTTTTTAGAAAGAAGGTAAATACAAATTATCCAATTTTCTATAACCGGGAGCATAAAACATTCATCCCTTATTTCTTAAGAATATTTAATATGCTCCTATGGTAATCTGTCTCCAATAAGGCTCCCAAGATCCCTAACTCCTGGTATTCCCACATCTGTTTAGTCTCCTCCCATGTTTTGCCAGGGGTAGTCTGTATGACCAATAGAATTTGGAAGAACCAATAATGTCTTCACTTCTAAGATTAGATTATAAATATTGCTGCTTCTTTCCTGGCTGCTCTCTGGCAATGGAGTCATTTACTGTGAGGGATGCCTGTTGTAAGCAGCCCCTACGGAAAGGTCCATGTGGGGAGGAATTGAAGTCTCCTGCCAACAGTCATAGTGGCTGTTGGAGCTTAGAAGTGGACCATCTAGTCAAGTCTTCAGAGAATGTCTCCCGGCCAACAGTTTGAGCAAGACCTCTTGAGAGACCCTGAGCCAAAAATCACCCAGTATAACCCACTCCAGATAGATTCCTAACCGCAAAAGCTGTGTGAGATAATAAATGTTTATGATTTTAGGATGATTTGTTATTCATTAGCAGGTAATCAATATAGCTCATTTTAAATTATTTCCCATCTGAGCCATTAATTGTAGCCCTTTGTTAGTTGTTAAGTTTCCTTGTGTGCTCTCATTCCTCGAAAGGCATTATCCATTTTGACTGGTGACATGTATCTGAGGGAGGAGGCTAAATTCTAGGGCTTAGCTTGAGCCCCCTCTGATAAGCCCAGGCTGAAGCAATTATGCTTCAAGTAGACAGTCTTCGTTGGTTAAATCTCTTCCTCCTCCAGGTAACTGTTTTTAAGGTCTGTATGACTTAGATATAATCTCTTGATTCTTGGTATATAATTATAGGGGTAGGGGACCAGAGTATCTGCTTATACCACCCAATCCAAGTACAGATATTGCTCTGATATTACCCTGCTGTTCCAGGCAGAGGCTGAGCTGTTTGTTCGTCTTCTATGACTCAGTGTAAGAGAGAGATGATGGTTTCCATAGGTCAATGTGTAAGAAAGAGAACTCTGAAAGCTGTTTCTGGTGCTCAGCCAGCTTTTGCTGTGGCTTGCAACCACCTTCTATTGTGCCAGGAGTATTACTTATTTGTTTTTAGGATTTGTTTGACAAACTTAACAATTTTTTTTGTGACACTGCTAGGGTTGGGTTTAGGGGAGAAAAGCTGATATTCTTGCAGGAACCAAAATATCTCGTTCATTCTTTTATTTTCTCTTTCTTTTTTAAAAAACACAATTTGTTAAATTTTTATTTCCCTATTTCTATCTTCTCCAATCATCAAATAGCATTAAAGCTTCAAACAAGCTTCTTCAATGAAATTTAAAAAACGAGAAAGGAGTACACCCCCTCAATTCATTAAAATACTTGCTTATGGCCTTCAAGAAAAAAATTAAAAGAATTTATCATCATTTAACCCCAACTCACCTGAAATGGCTTCAGGAATGTTTCTTCCATGGCCAGTCTGCCATACTCAGTGAAAAGCTAGAAGGGAAATCATACACACAAACACATGCACAAAGAAAACTTCAGTATCTGCCAAGTTTAACTTCTTGGCTTTCTTCCTTTTATATTTTTTCCCAAAGCTGTAAGATAATACTATATTATTAAGATTATACTAATCATTTTAAGGAACTAAGTAGATAAAATAGTACAGTAATTAGATATTTTAAAATTAAGGATATATAAAGTACATTTAAGAATAAAGTTTGTACTTTAAAGCTAACACCTTTTATATCTAGAGTATAGAACAGGTATTTTTGTTTGTTTGTTTGCTTGTTTGTTAGGGAAGATGAGAAGGAAAAACACGTTAAATGACCTTTCAAAACAAAACTTGCATAATCAAACCAGAAAGCAATAAACCATGTAGGATATATTTATAAAGGCTGTTGCCCAAGGACACTTAATGGCACAATGGCCTGGATTATTACAAAAGGATATAGGCATTTGACTTAAAAAGTGAACAGTCAAATACACTACTGTCTCATTTTTTTTATTGCTCCCAATTGAGAGGCATCATGGTGGTTTTTGTGTTGCCAGAAGTGAAAGGTTTTAGAGAACACAGACCTGACAGGGTGACTGTGATTAGGCCCCTGGTAAGAGTTTCATCCGGAGAGGCGGAGTGGGTTTCCCCATGTGTACACAGGAAATCCCACCACATACACACAAGTAACAAACGACAGTGGCTTCTCAGAGCTGGGAAAGAATGCTGACACCCAGGATGCCCATCCCTTGCTCCTTTAGAATAACTTCCATGGTACCACATTGTCTCTCCTGTGAGGGCTATGGGAATCTAGAAAGTAAGGGGTAATTACTAGGTATCTGATTAGAGTTATTAAATGAAAGTCTGGATTACCATATCTAGAGGGCAGCTGGTCCAGAGATTAGACACTCAGAATTATCTGTTAACATAAATTGAAGTCAGTCTTTTTTGAGGAAGACTGAGATGATGTCGTCTACAGGAAAAATTTTAAATGATCTCAAACAAGATAATCTACTTAATATAAAAGTCCCAAACCATTCCTTTTCTAGAAATCCCTAAAACTAGTATTGAACAGTACCTGCCTGAAGAAATAATTGAACTTATTATAAGAAACATCTAACAATTATTTGGCATATTGTCTAGTTGTCAAAAAATGGTCAGTGAGATGTACAAGAAATATATTTGGTGGGAGTAATGCTGCTTGTGAACTCATATGATATTTCTGATGTTACCAATTACCCTGCTTTATCATCTTTTGTTTTCTGTTAAATTTGTACATGACTCTTACTGTCAAGATAAAATAATATATTGAAAGCAAAATTTCCTATAAAATATGCAGAGGGCAACTATCAGAGAAACAATAGGCTTTGCTATGTAACCAATATAACATGAATTGAAAGAGCAGAGTGTTAGAGATGTGAAGTATCTTTAGGAAATATCTAATCTTTTACTTGAGATTTAAATGCTGCTTGGAGAGTAGGAGCATTGAGCCCTGTCAGATGACCACATTTTTATTTCCACTATACCACTAATTAGCCACAAAGGCAAGTCTTACTTCTTTCAGCCAAATTTTTCTCATGTATAAAACATGAAGTATAAGGTGCATTGAAGTCACTTTCAGATTTAAAACAGAATTTGATGAGTTATCATCAAGTAGCCCCTCCATAGTTTTTAGGTAGAAAATAGTCCACGGGGGGAAAAACTGGCTTATAACTCATATCATACTAGCAATTATTAAATCCCTGACCCTAAGTCTTCCAACTTCACATTTTAGGTCATTTTTTAAACCAAAGACACTTTTTCCACTCTAATATGCCACATGTTTTCACATATATAGGGCCAACAGCAAGTTGATCTACAGAAACAAAGGAATTTCAAAATTAATTTAGAAAAAACATAACAATACAAGGCTGGAAAAAATACCCTGGAAATAGGACAACCTCCTTTTGATTACATCCCTAAAACTTTCTGAATTGTTAAGTTTTCCAAATAGAAGAAGACCCAACCAAATCCTGAAGTTTTGCTATACATGCTTAATATATTACCAGATATTTAAAGAAAAATATAATGTTACCTGGAGGTGCTGAAGATCATCCTCCTGGACATTTTGGGATAAGTTATATACCTAGATTAAGAAATAAAATGGAAAAATCATTAGTATTATCCTCAGCACTCACTTTGTCATTCTTTATTTTTCTAAATATCAGTTATCACAAACTTGAACACTCTTACATACATTCTTTTTTGTTTCTTTTTCACATTTTTTATTGTTGTTCAAGTACATTCTTTTTTTAATTATATTTTATTGATCATGCTGTTACAGTTGTCCCATTTCTCCCCCATCATTCCCCTCCACCCTTCACACACCCTCCCACCCACATTCCCTGCTTTAGTTCATGTCCATGTTTCATAAGTTCTTTAGCTTCTACTTTTCCCACACTATTCTTGCCCTCCCCCTATTTTCTACCTACCGTCTATGCTACTTATTCTCTGTATCTTTTCCCCTTTTTTCCTTCACCCACTTCCCTGTTGCTAACCTTCCTTGTGATCTCCATTTCTATATTTCTGCTCCTGTTCTAGCTGTTTGCTTATTTGCTTTTCTTTTAGGTGTGGTGGTTAATATCTGTGAGTTTGCTGTCTTTTTACTGTCCTATTTTTTATCTTCTTTTTCTTAGATGAGTCCCTTTAACATTTCATATAATAAGGGCTTGGTGATGATGAACTCCTTTAACTTGACCTTATCTGAGAAACGCTTTATCTTCCCTTCCATTCTAAATGACAGCTTTGCTGGATAGAGCAATCTTGGATGTAGGTGCTTGCCTTTCATGACTTGGAATACTTCTTTCCAGCCCCTTCTTGCCTGTAAGGTCTCTTTTGAGAAATCAGCTGACAGTCTGATGGGAACTCCTTTGTAGGTGACTGTGCCCTTATCCCTTGCTGCTTCTAGAATTCTCTCCTTCATTTTAATCTTGGCTAATGTAATTATGATGTGCCTTGGTGTGTTCCTCCTTGGG
>PVKU01017146.1:0-12318 GCA_004027475.1 Anoura caudifer | reverse complement strand
GTGAGAGACAAGTGGCAGGGACAGCTGTGTTACAAGGAAGCAATCAGCAGCGATGTGGAAATGCCCCTGCTCTAAAAGAGAAGAGATGTGTAGACTTGGCCTTTGAGTGGCAGGTGAACTAGCTTTCCCCAACTCAAGCTTTCTGTCAGCCAATCCCTTCCGCCTCCTGCCCAGGATCTGCCCTGGGAGGGGCCGCGGGGCTGGTGAGCAAACCTCCCACAAGGGGGCGCCAAAGGACAAGTAATTGGACCAGAGGTTCCCTCTCCCCTTTCCTGAAGGTTTGTGAGAAATAAGTGAATACTTAAGCCAAACTTTTCCCGTTTTACAAGGTGAGCCTTTATCTACCTAACATAATGATTTCCTCAGCGAATAAGTTGTCGCTGAGGAAATCATCAATCACCCCTCTCTCTAAAAATAAATAGAGAATATAAAATTTAAAATTAAATTTGGCTCAAGTTTTTAAAAGGTAAAACTGTCACCTACCAGACCCAGTAAACAGAGACAGGGATTGAATCTTCACGGGCACTTTACTCAAATGGCCATCAATCTGAGAAGACTCAGGTTTGTACCCTTTCCTTTCAAGGCAGCCTTTTTCATAAGGGGGCAAAAGTGTAGGCAAGGGATTTGGAATTCAAGGGAAAAAGTGCAGGTAAGGGACTTGGAATCCAGGAAGGAGGTTAATCAGATAAGGCTGCCGTCTGGCAGTTTCCCTGTCTCTCCCTGGAACACAGTGGCTCGGATGCCACCCTGATTGCCATGGTCTCTTCAGCAGCACAAAGGTCAATCGCTGGTGGTCTCTCGGAGTCAGGGTGGGCCGTACTGCAGTTCCTAAAACAATAGCTTTCTACATGCATTAACTACTAGGCTTATTAACTATACCTTAAGCTAAAATTTTCCCGCTCTTGAGTCCCCCATAAAAATCATTTGTCAATGCCAAGCTAGTCACAGATAATTTATTGAATACCTTAGATTCAGCCATCAGTCCCCTGAGAATTTATCCCAAGAATGTAAACAGCAATAAGTCTAGTAAAAAGCAATGAATAGGTAAATGTTTACTGGAGAAATATCTACACCCAAATAACAAAAATAAAAACCTAGGAACCACCTAATTAAGGCATTTGGTGTGCCAGTCTGACCTTGGACAACTGCTAGATAACTTGTCACTGGGAAAAAAATTCCACTTTGACACACAGCTTGTTGGGGTGAGGGGTCGTACTGCACCGTCCTCACCCTGCCTTTTGTTTGTTCCGGGACAGAGACCATCCCCCCACACACACCATCCCGATCCAGAGGGATGACCTTCTTCCACAAGTGTGTTGTAACTACTCTTTACACTAACACTGTGCTGTGGGTCTCTGCTCACACACTCAGTCAACTAGCCTGATTTTTAATGAGTGCATAGTGATTATTTGCAAGTATTAACATTTTTTTTATTAACCCATTACTAGTAGCCACTAAAGTACTTTAGGTTCATACAATTCAAGGTCAACTTTTTTAATATTAACATTTCTTCCAGATTTTTCCATGTGCGTTACCATGCTGGGGACAAGAAAAACAGAAATTAATTGACACCACCTCCCCTGACTGAGCCACAGCCGTGCACTGCCGATCCCCGACCCCTGCTGCCAGCACCTCCCCAGCCACAGGAGAACGTGCTGGAACTGGACGGTGGTTGTGGTGTAATGTGGCGGTTGTGAAAAATTGTGAACGTACTTAATGCTGCTGGAATGTACACTTTGAAAAGGCTAGTTAAATGCAATTTATTTGTTGCACTTAAATTTTATTTTTGCCTTGACCAGTATACAAAGTGAAGGGTCCCTGGTTGGGTTCCTGGTTGGGTTCACGCCAACACGCCTGGGTTGCTGGCTGGTCCTGTTGGGGGTGCACAAGAGGCAACCACACATTGATGTTTCTCTCTCTCTTTCACCGTCACTTCCTCTCTCTCTAAGAATAAATAACATCTTCTTAAAATTTAAATCTTATTTTTATTAACATTTTACTAGATTTGAAAACACATTTTAGTTTAACTGAATACTGCAGAAACTGCAGTTCAGTTCTAAGTATAACGTAAGATAAACACGAAAATGTAAAAACTGCAGTTAAGGGGCACCCTCTCTGCTGCGCAGCTGACACGGCTGCGGCTCAGACCTGCGACAAAGGCCTCGCAGGAGCGGAGGCGAGTTGCTCCCGTGCTGCACGTGGTCCTTCTGCCCCCTGCCGGTCAGCCGGCCAGCGAGGGCCCTGCCTGCAGCCTGCTCTGGCCTTTGGCGTGGGCGTTATCTCCTGAGGTGTTCCTTGGTCTTTCTTGGACCTGGTTCTGTAAATTGAAAAAGAGAGCATATTACCACCATGACTGCCTCCTCTGTGCCTTCTAAAGAAAGAAACTCCATCTGCATCAATGAAGTCTCAGTTCAAGAACCCCACCCCCAGGAAGTCTTCCCAGACTGCAGGCCATGGGGATAGTGATCTCAGCCAACTCTTTGCTTCTGCCTAATCCCAGACTCTAAAAACATTTTTGTGTGACCGAGCCCCATCTCCTCGTCATATGCCCACATCACCTACCTCGAGCCCCCCTCACCCTCTGCCTTAAGGTGCTTCATCTCTGAAAGGAGAAACTGTGCCTGGTGCTCCAGGTCTGGGCCTGGAAAGTTGAGCTCTAGGTGGGCCAACAGCATCATCAGGCAGAAAAGCTCTGGGGACTGGAAAAATCCTCAGGGCACTGGTCCAGCCAGATACCCGGGATGGGGGAGATGGCCCTGCGGAGAGACACATGGGAGCAGTCTGAGGCCTGGCCTTTCCTTCCACACTGTCCCCCCACAGCATCCCTGGGGAGTGTGGGGACCTGTGCCTCCTGCTGCTGCCCATCAAGAGTCAGTCCTACCCTTTGTCCACCTGGCAGTCCTGGCAGGTATGCCTGGCACCAAGGAGGGGCTGGCAGAAGCCTTCACAACTGAGAGCTCTTGGTCAATGGTGTGACCACCTGTCCCCTTCTTCAGGGAAGCCTGGCATGCTCTGTCAGTGTCCCTGCCCCCTTCCCACTGGAGTGTCAGGCCATGAGGCCAGGAGGGGTGGTGTCTGCTCTGTTCATTGCATTCAACTGAGGGCCCTCGTAACACCTCAGACTCTAACTCCTGCACCCATGGCTACTAACTCACTGGGTGCTCTGTGTGCTTCTTCTCCCCCCACTGACACTCACCTCCCAAGGGCAGGGAGCACCAGCCAAGCACCCACTGTTGGGGTTCTGCCACATTAGTGAGCAGGATGCTCCCCACACCCCTGTTCCGGGTCCCAGGATCAGGGAGAGGATCCAGGGCTGGGATGGGGAGGGGATAGGTGTGGATTTTCTTAGGGGCTGACTGTATCCATTGTTCTCCCCAGGGCTCTCCCACACCCAAATCTACATGCGAAGCTCTCATTGTCTCCTTCCCTTCTTTGTAGGTCAAGTCCAGACCTCTGCCCTCTTGCGGAAATCCCGTGATGTGTGGGAGGCAGGGTCCTGCCAGCACCTCCAATTCACAGTCCCCTTATTGTTCTGACTCAAAGCCCACTCACTTTTTCAGCTGCTCCACAGGACCACCGACCTCTTCAACATACAGGCAGATGCAAACGTACCTGGAGGGGGCTAGGAGGATGTCACATCGACTGTCCTGTGGACTCTGCCTGCCTGTGAAGTCTAGTGTGACTGTCTCACGCCTGACTGGAAGGAAGCGCTGGAAAGCAGGGTGGTTGTCTGCTCTGTGCACTGGACCAGGGTCAGCGTCTAGAAACATGCCTGCACCTGGGGGCTTCCAATGTGTTCGCTGAGTGAATGAGCCCCCACCAGGCCCATGACAGTCATCTCAGTCAGCCTGGGACCCACTGCTCAGCCCTGGGTTCCCAATCTGGGGCACCTAATGGAGTCTGCAACCTCCTTTTCAAAAGCGAAAAACTGCCCTGGCTGGTGTGTCTCAGTGGGTTGAGCGCCAGCCTGTGAACTGAAGGGTCACCAGTTCAATTCCCAGTCAGGGCACATGCCTGGGTTGTGGGCCAGGTCCCCTGTTGGGGGCATGCGAGAGGCAACCAATTGATGTTTCTCTCCTTCCCTTCCCCTTTCTCTGGAAATGAATAAACAAAATCTTTTTAAAAGAGAGAGGAAACAGCTCAGCCCTCGGCCCTGATTAAGGGATGAGGCAGAGGCTTCATCATGAGGAAGAGAAAATGACCAGTTAGCACAACCACAGCCCCTCCTGCAGACCTCCCCAATGGCCAGGTACCCAGGGAGCACTTTACAGGGAGGACCCCACCGAGCCCCCACAACAACGCTGTGAGGCTGGTCCTGGGTCCACCTGCTGTTCAGAGGAGCACACAGACTCAGATGCAGTGACTGGAAGACTCGCAGCTAGCGGGTGGCAGGACAACCACTGTGCTGTGGAGGGGCAGGGCGCTCACCTTGTAAATAGTCGGCCAACACCTGTTGGGTGGTGGCAAAAGTTCTGTGTGTCCAGACAAAGGTGGGGACGAAGGTGGGGCCCCTGCCCAGGGAGATGGGCACCAGGTGCTCAACCAGCGTGTCCAGCCTGGGTGGGTCCGGTGTGCCTGGGCAGTCCGCACCACACAGATCTTACTTGTACCCACGGTTGGTGCTTTTCCCCCTGGGGTGGGACAGAGAGGGGCATGCAGTCAAAAGTGGCATCGTGGACCACCTGGTGGGTTGGCAGCTGCAGCTCAGACCGAACCAATGGCCCTCAGTGACTATTGGTAAGAGGTGGGACACAAATGCTCACAGGACAGAAGAGGTTCTTTGCAGGAAAAGCAGAACTGGAGGTGGGGAGTGATGAAACACGTTAGTATCTTAGGTCACATTTTGTTAGCTGAGGGTGGACGGCCCCTCCCTGTATCTGCAGTGTCATCCTGTGATCTTTCTTTCTTTCTTTCTTTCTTTCTTCTTTCTTCTTTCTTTCTATGTATATGTATATATAAAATTGATTATTCTATTACAGTTGTCTCATTTTCCCCCTTCACTCTCCTCTACCCTGCATACCCCCTCCCACCCACATTTCCCCCCTTTAGTTCATCTCCATGGGTCATACATATAAGTTCTTTGGCTTCTACATTTCCTATACTATTCTTACCCTCCCCGCTTCCATTTTCTACCTACCATCCATGCTACTTATTCTCTGTACCTGTTCCCCCTCTCTCCTCCTCCCACTCCCCTGTTGCTAACCCTCCTTGTGATCTCCATTTCTGTGGTTCTGTTCCTGTTCTAGCTGTTTGCTTAGTTAGCTTTTGTTTTTGTTTTAGGTGTGGTTGTTAATAACTGTGAGTTTGCTGTCATTTTACTTTTCATATTTTTAATCTTTTTCTTAGATAAGTCCCTATAACATTTCATATAATAAGGGCTTGGTGGTGATGAACTCCTTTAACTTGACCTTATCTGGGAAGCACTTTATCTGCCCTTCCATTCTAAATGATAGCTTTACTGTATAGAGCAATCTTGGATGTAGGTCCTTGCCTTTCATGACTTGGAATACTTCTTTCCAGCCCCTTCTTGCCTGCAAGCTCTCTTTTGAGAAATTCGCTGACAGTCTCATGGGAACTCCTTTGTAGGTAACTGTCTTCTTTTCTCTTGCTGTTTCTAAGATTCTCTCCTTATTTTTAATCTTGGCTAATGTAATTATGATGTGTCTTGGTGTGTTCCTCCTTGGGTTCAACTTCTTTGGGACTCTCTGAGCTTCCTGGACTTCCTGGAAGTCTATTTCCTTTGCCAGATTGGGGAAGTTCTCTTTTATTATTTGTTGAAATAAGTTTTCCACTTGTTGCTCTTCCTCTTCCCCTTCTGGTACCCCTATAATTCAGATGTTGGGACGTTTAAAGATGTCCTGGAGGTTCCTAAGCCTCTCCTCATTTTTTTGAATTCTTGTTTCTTCCTTCTTTTCTGTTTGGTTGTTTCTGTCTTCCTTCTGGTCCACTCCATTGATTTGAGTCCCAGTTTTTCTCCCATCACTATTGGTTCCCTGTGTGTTTTTCTTCATTTCACTTATTGTAGCCTCCATTTGTTCCTCTAATTTGTGACCAAAATCAACCAATTCTGTGAGCATCCTGATCACCAGTGCTTTGAACTGTGCATCTGATAGGTTGGCTATCTCTTGGTCGCTTAGATGAATTGGCTCTGGGGCTTTGATCTGTTCTCTGTTTGAGCCATTTTTGGTTTGTTTGTTTGTTTGTTTTTGTCTGGTTGCAGCTGTTACATAGTGAGGGGTGGAGCCTTAGGTGTTCCCCAGGGTGGGGCAGCCCAGTCGCTGGGTAGTGACACTGTATGTGGGGGCGGGGTCTGAGAGGAAACAATGTGCTTGCTCTGAGCTCTCTCGGATTCCAGTCCCTTCCACTGCTTCCCCTTCGCCGGGATTATCTGCACACGAATGTGGAACCACCTAGTCAGCCAGCTGCCTTACGTGGCCTCACTGGGTCTACCCATTGCCACCCATGCCCGGGATCTGCCAGCTACTGCTACCTGCATGCCCGGTCCGCCAACCTCCACTTTTTCCTGCCACAACTCTGCCCCTCTTACTGCTCTGGATGAATGGTTGTTGGACTTCTGTACAGTTCAATTTTCTATCAGTTCTGAGTGTTTTCTTGTTTCTAAATCTTTGTTGTCCTTAATTTTGGTTGTGTGAGGAGGCATAGTGTGTCCACTTATGCCTCCATCTTGGCCGGAAGTCCCCCACTGGTGTTTTCAATCAGAGGTTTGAGGCTTTATTTCTCTGCGCTGGAACCCTGGTTTGCGTGGTCTGTCTTGCTCCCCAGCTGTTCCTCTCAGTTTATTTGTGCACAAATGTGGGACAGCCTGCTCCACCAGTCACCATCTCGCCGGGTCCGCCCGCTGCTGCCTTGCCAGCCACAGTCCTCCAGGTACAGCCTTGCTGCAAGTCTTTCTGCCCCTTCTACCAGTCTGGATGAGTGTTTTTTCTTTAACTCCTTGGTTGTTGGGCTTCCATACAGTTTGATTTTTCTGTTGTTTCTGGTTGTTTTTTGTTTTTAAATTGTTGTTGTCCTTCTTTTGGTTGTGTGAGGAGGCACAGTGTGTCTACCTACGCCTCCATCTTGGCCTGAAGTCCTTCGTCCTGTGATTTCTGACAAAATAGCCCATTCTAGGTGAAAACGGAGGCTCTTCCTGGGATGGGAGGGGTCAGGAATTTAGGACAAGTGGCAGCACCATTGAAATGGCAACAGAAGGGGATCAGGTCCACATTCCACAGTAGTGAGGGGCTGGATCGCCGTGGTAACTGGCCCCCTCAAAATGTGTTGTAGAGCCCAGGGAGACCCCAGCTGCTGTCCTGGAGGGGCCTCGGGATGTATTCCTCCAGGGCAGGAAATGGCAGAGCAACAGACACGGTAGCAGGAGCCCCGTGTCCTTGGGGGGAAAGCATCCATGCTGATCACGGCGACCGTAAGACAGAGAGAGAGTGAAGGACGGCCAGGCCACCACGGGCACTGGAGAATGGGCATTAGAACAGGAAAATCTGCAGAAAAATGCAAAAGTACTCTTGACTGAGCATGAGGAGAAATGGTACAAAAGCCTCCTTTCTGACATTCCTACAAATGTGCGGATGGTGACTTTGCATCTGGCGTGGAAGGGTCTGGATGGAGAGGGTGAGTTGGGGTACGAGATGGGGACTCAGGCGTCATTGGGGCAGGACTCTAGGAAGGAGCTCAGGAGTAGCAGGTGACCTCTGGAACCAGGGGCCCCTCCGACCTCATGGGGCCCTGGAGGTGGGTTGTCTGGCTCCAGCACTCACCTAGAGCCCCCGCTGCACCCTTTTGGCAGTGTGGGGCAGGGGGTGGAGCTGAAGACTCCATGGGTCAGCTCCTGTCCTACCCAGTGTGTGGAGCTCTGTAAGGACAGTGCCGGCTGCCAGGGGGAAAGCCTCAGAGCCCTGCTTTGCTGGTTCTCAGACCTCTGTGACTCTCCCGGCACCAAACACACACACCATGTTTTGCTCAGATGTCCACCGTGGATGGAAAAGATGTGACAGCCTGAGGGCCTAGGAGTCTCGTTGGCACAGATCAGAAGCCCCTCAGAAAGCCCCTCTCCACCCTCCAGCCCTGTCCTGGGGTGTGATCGTGACCAGATCACTAGGTAATCCATGTCCAGCAGCCTGCTCCTGCCCTGGGGTGGAGGGGGGTTCTCCCTTCATATCCCTCTTCTCCCACATGAAGAGGAGGGTATGCGGGCTGCCCAGGGGTGGCACACAGAGGTGGCCAGGCCTGACTCGGCCTGACGGAGGCTGCCTTGTGTTACCATAGGGAATCTGCTGGAAAGTGGCCCCAGATGTCAGGGACGAGGGTTGAACCAACATCTGCAGTTTGGAAAACTCTCACTGCAGGGTTTCTAGAAGCAAGAGCCCCAATACGTGGGGTCACAGCAAGAGAACATCTGAAACTGTCACGTGTCTCTTGCCAAATGAGCTGGCTATGGCCACGTCACTAGAGTGTGGGTTCCTGGTTACAGGAACCAAGTTCTGTTGGGCAGTGACTTCACTTCCTGACATCCCCTTGCCTGTGTCCCCTCCTCAAATAACAGACATCTGAATAGTCCTCGGAGCTGCTGACTGCTCATGGAATACCATATCTGCACCCAGTGACACCGACACCCCCCACTCCACGCCTTCTAGAAGGTCTGGGGGCAGCCAGGGTCCCAGATTTGAGGACAGAGACCTGAGTTCAGATTCAACTCCTCATTCCTCCCTTCTCTGGATCCTGGATGGGCCACTGTGCATGTCGGGGCCTGTCCCTCTCCCGCCTGCACAATGGGACTATTCCAGCACACGTGTCTCAGGGACCTTCAGGCACAGGGGGGACAAGAGCTATGGAGCAGGAGGAGTGCTGTCACGTGCAGGTACTGCCTCCAACCCCTTGTTTCTTCCTCTTGTCACCTCCTCTGTGTCTGCTCCTCTTAGTACCCCTCCCCCAGTCATTACATTCAGAGTGTGTGTGTGTGTGTGCGCGCGCACATGTGCCAGTGCTCACGTACTGGATCCCAGAAGAAAACAGCACCACGTAGGCAGGAGCTTCCCAACACGTTAGGATCTCTGACTTCCAAACCAGCTAACTCTATGGGAGCAGTTGGAAGGTCTGGAAGGTCAGAACACTCTTGAAATTTGGGCTCTGAATGTCATGTACCCTGGCCAGTCCCTACCTCTATGTGGGCCTCAGCTTCCCAATTAACCAGAGAGGATGAGATTCAAACTGCATAAGCATGAGTTCAGCATAAAGGCGTCCCAAGCTCCCTCCACCCTGGGGGAGCTGTGGATAAGGGTGCACTCCAGTGTTCCCTGACCTGGGCTCTCCTCAGACAAGGACTGGCCAAGTGCCCAAATAGGCTGCCAAATGCTCACCCTCTCCCCTGTGCCATCTCCATGTCTGCACACGGTCACACCAGCACAGCCTACTCCAGAGCCCCTGAGAGAGCCTGGGTGCAGCCAAGACCCCAACTTTGAGGACACAGAGCTGGGCTCATCCCTGACTGTGCATCTGGACCAGTCTGTGATTCTGGGCAAAGCATGGACCTCTGAGAAACTTCCAGTTCTCCTCTCAGTGTCTCCCCACGATCCCCGCCTCCTGGTGGGCACACCTTTGTGTAGTGTGGATGTGCACCCTCCTTTTAAGTGTGGGCTGCATTGGTGACTCCCTAGAATATGGCCAAGTGATCCAAGGTCACTTCCAAGATTTGGGTATAAAGAGTCAGTGCCTACCCCTTGCTCACTCTGACCTGTGTTCTCTCTGTCTCTGTCCCTCTCTCAGGTCCCCCACACTGGAGACTCAGCCTCTGTGTTATGAGGTGCTATTTGGAGACACCCACATGGCCTAGCAATGAGGGAGACAGACCGAGAGGAAGTCATGCCTTCCATCCAAACTGAATTCCACCAAGACCCCCGGGTGGCTCAGGACCTGAGTGCAGCAGATCCTGCCTCGGGTAAGACCGCAGCCCCAGCCTCCTGAGAGTCACTGGCAGAAGCACTCAGCTGAGCCACGCTGGGTCCCTCGTCCAGGAAACCGTGAGGTAGTAAGTGTTTGCTGGTTGTGTCAGTGAGTGTGGGGCAATGTTGTCACACAGCAGTAGGTCACTACAACAGTTGTCTGTGCACCAGGCCCTGGACCGGCCCTCCTTCTCCCCACCCATCTCCTCCTAAGCTCCCTCAAGCTGCAATGGGCAACACTCCCACCCCGGAAGTGGGGGAGAGGTTTCAGCTGCACACGTGTCACTGGAGACTTTGCCCGCTCACTAAACATGGCAGCCGGAAGGGGGACAAAGGCAAACATGACCCACACTGGCCCTCACAGGTTGGAAGACTGGACACTCCCACTGGCTTTCAGTGTGCATGGGGTTTGAAATGGACCATTCCAGAAAGCAAAAAGGCTATTGGTTCTTCCCCCTCCCCCATAGGGGGCTTGTCAACAGTCACCAGCGGGCCTGCCAAGGGCGGCCAGTGCGTGCCTGCGAGCAGAGGCCTGAGGGCACAGACTCCAAAAGATGCCTGAAGCTGCACAGCAACTGGAGATGGCTAAGCTGCCTATGTTTCTGATGCTTTTGGGTGGGAGAAGAGGTCCCTGGTACAACCTCGAACTGAGCTGGCAGAAGGTGACAGGGTCATTTTTCTTTGGGTGTCTTAGAGGGAACAGCCCTTGAGTCAGAAACTTGCCGTTATTTCCAAAGACGTGGTGATAATACTTGGCACTGTGAACAGACTTTTGTTCTTGTGGCATTTTCAGTTCTTGGACCAGTGTAGCAGTCGCAATGACAGACTTTAAACAGCTGTTTTTGATGACTTTTCCTTTCCCCTTTATTTTGTTACCCAGATATTTTAGGCAGAAACTTGCCATTAAAGAAAAGATTCCTTTTCTTAACCTCCCAAACTCCATCTTTGGAGATTTACCTGGTAGGCGGCAAGTGGTAGGACCCTCCCTACTGGTTGGGTTCATTAACACAGCCACACCAACCTCTCTAACCACCTCTCTGTCTAGAACCTTCTGCCCCCAGGTGTCTGCACAGTCATGCCTTGTGCCAGGCAAAATATACCTGAGCAGTAGGGAGTGGAGGGGGGAGTAATCTATATAACAAATGACTCCCACTACGAGTTTCCTGCAGGTGGGACAGAAGGAGATTTTGGGGACAGTTGCCTAATTCCTCCCTGAAGAATGCTGGCCTGATTGAGGGTTGTAGGAGGCTGTGAGTAGGGGGTAGGGAGTGGCAGCAGATGATGGGAGCCCCCGGGGGGGAGCTGCTGAGGCTTCAGGGACATACCCAGAGGTGGCCCTGGATACACGGGTGAGTGCTGACCAGCCTCCGGGCACCATGGAGAGACCCCATCTGTGGGGACAGCCAGCGGTCTGCTCAGGCAGCCCCTCTATCCTGCTTGTTTCTGAAATCCTCAGCCCTGAGCACTTTTGTGATCTTGAAGAGCCTGAGGGAGATGACATGCCCCTCTCTGTGGCAGATAAAAGGGACTGTCATTTATGACGCTCAGCATGAGCTCTCCGCTCATCCCTTAGTGCCCTCTCCGCCCTGCTCCCCTCCAGTCCTGTCTTCTCGCTTGGCGCCCAGAGGCTGTCTGGACTCCAGGACTAGCTCGAGCTCCTCGTCTCTGGAACTCCGATCACCAGGTGAATTTCCCCAGACACCCACCTCCTGGCATTTAGCAAACCATTTTGAGGATGAGCTCAGCAGACAGGGTGGCTCCCTCCCCTCCACAGGGACCCCCACACAGGGACCCCCACACAGGCTGAAACACATGCAGATGCTCAGGACAGGACACAGCCCAGGAGCCCAGGACACAGGACAAGGGATCCAGTCCCCTGGGCACAGCTGAGCGTCCTGTTCACAGTGACAAGTGCCCACGTGTCCCCGATGCCCTCCATGGAACCCCTGTTTCAGTGGTGCCATCTCCCCTGTGCCCTCGAGGTCATGCTGGGCAGGAGTGGGTGGGCATGGGGCACCCATGGGTCAGACCTCGGCTCCTGCTCACTGCAGTTCCCTGATCCCCTGGTGCGGATCCACGTGTGAGAAGGAAAAGTGGGGCTGGGGCCCCGCAGAATTCTCTGTACTGCTCACCTCTGGGGCTGGGACTGTTGGCTGCACTAGGGAGCAGGGGCAGAGGTGGTCACAAGGCCCTGCTGAGAGAGGTGGCCAGTGAGGCTGAAGGCCACAGGAGGGCACCCCACTGGCACCTTTTAAGGGCTAATCCAACCCATGGAGAACCCACAGTGAGGCTCACCAAAAAGTGGCAGTTTTGACAGCGTAAGTAGCCAAAGAAAAGCAGGAAATAGGCCAGATTTGGGAGA
>PVKU01017145.1:0-12336 GCA_004027475.1 Anoura caudifer | reverse complement strand
CTCTCGAGGATTCCAGTCCCCTCAGCCACCTTCCCCCAGCAAATTGGGCCCTTCTGGTGCTGATTTCCATGTGGGTGGGCCTGCGCACGCTCCAGGACCCTGGGGGTCTCCCCAGCGAACTCTCCTGTGAGGCTGGGACTCCCTCTCGGCACCTCAGCCCCTGCACGTATTTTCAATGGATGCTTTTAGGCTTCACTTCTTGGCTCCGGGGCCCTGCGTCGAGCAGTCTGCCTTGCTGCCTGTTTTCTGTTTTTGCCTGGTTTATGTGTGCGCGAATGTGTGTCCGCAGTCAGCTGCCTTGTGCTCCCCACCTGGCCTCTCTGTATTTGGCAATGCCACCACCTGTGTACCTGGAGTGACTGCGAGCCCCGGACCACCACTGGCTTATCCCACCAGGATCTGACTCCGCTGGCTGCTGACTCCACTCCTCTTACCGGTCTGGGTGAATCATTGTTGTCGGACTCCCGCACAATTCAATTTTCTCTCTGACCTGGTTGGGTTTTCTTTTTTTTTTGGTTCTATATTTTTGTTGTCCTTAATCTTGGTTGTGAGAGGAGGCACAACGTGTCCAGCTACACCTCGATCTTGGCCAGAAGTCCCAAACTTTCTTTTAAAAAGAAGTAAGGAAAAAGTGAGGTAGCCAGAAAGAGAATGAGAGGCAGTAAGATAAAACTCAGCACAAACAAGCAAGATAAATATAGCCTCTTGCCACTGTCCTTTTAAAATTACTTTCTATATTTGAGCCTAAGTGACAAGTGAAATCTCCTCTGTAATTTCCCATGTGTTCCGCTAATGAATTTCCGGCAAATGGTTTTAGTGTTTGAGGGCCAATTTGGACATTGTGGGGGTGGGGATGGTGAGAAAATGAGGGGTATGGAAATAGATTAACTGAGTCTAGAAACCAAATGAAGGGTTGATTGGAGGCATGTGAGGAGAGAGCCAAGTTTTGGAACTTGCTCAACATCGAGAAAGACTGGGAATTGTTTTTGCTCCAGCTGATGTCACCATGATGTTTCCCTAAGCACCACAGAGGGAGTCAAGAATCCCAGGATGCCTTGCAACTAGTCTTTGTACCACATTGCCTATCTTCTAAAGAGCTTTATTTGTTTATATGGAGGATTTTATACTAATAATTTAATTTCAACCATTGGAGGGAATGAAGAGACTCTGGCTCTTTCAGATCCATATACTTTACACAGTAGGTACACTATAAAAGTTGAACAAAATAATTTTGAGAGAGTTGATCATTATGAGTGAGAGGAAGTATGGGAATGCACAATCTACCCCTTTGTATCTGTTTGTGCTACCCACACAAATGCATTAAATTTTTCTGTATATGGAGGGAGGACCTCTGAGAGGACACAGGACCCAGCATAAAAAGTCCTCTCTAGTCCTTAGAATAAGCTAGGACCATGTTACCTACAATTTGAACCCACAATTTGAATCGGAATTGCAGATTTTTCATGTCCCCAAGTCTGCTTTTCATTGTTGTTTTAATAGCTTTATTGAAATGTAAGTCACATGCCATCTAATTCACCCACTTATAATATACTATTCAATGGTTTTTATTATATTCACAGATATGTGTAGCCATCACCACAATTTTAGAACATTTCCATCACTTTATTTTTTAAAGATATTTTATTTACTTACAGAGGGAAAAGGAGGGAGAAAGATAGAGATAGAAACATCAATGTGTGGTTGTTTTTCATGTGCCCCCCTACTGGGGACCTAGCCCACAACCCAGGCATGCACCCTGACTGGGAATTTAACCAGCAATCCTTTGGTTTGTAGGCTATTGCTCTATCCACTGAGCCACACCAGCCATGGCTTTATCACTTTACAAAGAAACCCCATAACCTTTAGCTATAACCCTATCCCACAACCCCCATACCTCAACAACCCTGAATTTAAATTTACTATCTGTTTCTATGGACTTTCCTAATCTGGACATTCATATGAATGGAATCAAACAATATGTGGTCTGGCTTCTTTAATTTAATGAAATGTTTTCAAAGTTCATTCATTCTTGTTTAAGGCTAAATAATATTCCACCTATGGATATACTACATTGTTTATCCATTTGTCACTTAATGAATATTTGAGTTGTTTCAATCTTTCAGTTATTATGGATAATGCTCTATGAACATTTGTGTACAAGTGTTTGTGTGGACATACATTTTCATTTTCTTGGATATACACCCAGAAGTGGAATTGTTGAGTCATAAAGTAACTATGTTGAATCATTTGAGGAACTGCCAGACTTTTTCCAACATGGCTACACCATTTTACATTCCCACCAGCAGTGTATGAGGGTTCCAATTTCTCTCTGTCTCTGCTAATCCAACTGTGCTTTTGAGAAATAATAACTACCGCAGGACCCCACTCTAACTTGGGTAGCTACTACAGAAAGCAGCAACAAGAGGAAGACAGGGATAGTGAAGAAATCTCTCTTCTACTCTAAGCCCTTAGGATCAGCCAGAGGGAATACTGCCTTCTGTAGTACTCTCCCCAACTCCCCAGGCTAGGTTAGTTGCCCCCTGACATATGGCAACAATACCTATACCTGTCTTTCTTCCCCACTAGATTGTAAGCTTTAGTCAGGAAGTGATCTCTATTGCTCTGACTTTACCTGTAGTCCCTGAACAGGGTCTGGCAAATGGTAAGTAGATGCTTGATAAATGTTGATTGATTGACTGACTGAACAAGTGATTAAATACAATATTTCTCTACTAGTGTTTCCTGACCAGGTAGGAGAGGAAAAGAACAATCTTAGGGGCAAAAGGCATCAAGGAGGGAAGAAAGAAGAGGATAGATAGAGAAAGGGAAAGGCAGGCAAGCAGGTTGGAGACCTATTATCCCTTGGGGCCAGCCTTTCAATTGTGAGGTCAAATTCAGAATTTAGGGACCTACCCTAATCCTTTGCCTTTCATCTGGTTGAATTTTTTTCTGGAATTTTTCCTTTTCTTTTTTATTATTATTCCTAACAATTTTGTCTTCAAGAAACAAGCAAACAAGCAGAAAAGTAGTTATTACAGGTGGAAGACCACATAAATCAACCCACCAAAATGAATTCAGAATTTAAAAGGATGGAGGTTAAGAAGGTTGAGTATGAAAGATTTTTAGGAAATGATAAAACCATAATCTAGGTTTTCCTCCAAAAGACACACTGAATGGCCTATAACTAAAAATGATATCTATCTTCTTTTTTTTATAAAGATTTTATTCCTTTTAAATGGGAAGGAGGTGGGGAGGGTTGGGGGTGGGCTTGGATGGGAGTAAAAGTCAGAAAAACTGTACTTGAACAACAATTAAAATAAAAAAATAAATTAAAAAAAGATTTTATTTATTTTTAGAGGGGAAGAGAAGGAGAGAGGGACAGAAACATCAATGTGTGGTTGCCTCTTACATGCCCCCCTACTGGGGACCTGGCCTGCAACCCAGTCATGTGCCCTGACTGGGAATCAAACCAGTGACCCTTTGGTTCTCAGGCCCATGCTCAATACACTGAGGGCATATGCCCTACACCAGCTAGGGCATATCTTTTCAATATAACATGAGAACATGGCCCACCGCTCAGCCTTATCCATAATGGATGCCCTTCCCTCCACACAGTCCTGCCTTCTACCTGAACTAATCTGTGAATCCAGTTGATACCAGGTCATTGGTTTTTCTCTCCCCAAAGACCTTGATATCTCTCTAGCCTCAATTACTTCCTGCCTCTTCTCTAAAAGCACACATGCATACATACACACAAACCTCAGCTTTCCTTTTTCCTGAATCCTCAGGGTAGCTCTGCCTTCTCCATTTTGTGTGTTTGGAAGGAAAGAAAACAAAATGAGATGCTAATGTAATTTCTTCTTTAGTAGAGCTCTGCAGGACAATTACCCACTCAATCTGCCTGGTTTTATAGCTTTCATAACCCTCCTTTATGAACACACTATGACAGCTGGATGCAGGCATTGATTATGGCAGCAGTCTTCAGCCACATTCCTATTTAACTGCAAAGCAGAGCTCCTGCCTATCAGGCCAGCACAGCTCATGTGACTTTTTAAATTACTCTATTTATGTAAGCCTTTTACCAACCACAGCCTGTGTCCAACTCCATCAAAACTGGAGAGAATTTGTGCTTGCCACTTCTCCAGTGACTATCTGGCCTTCTGACATAGGGTCGCTTGCTAGAATCAGTTTAGGGCTCTGGGCTTTCTCAGCAGAGTTCTGTGTGCACGGGAAACACATTTTGTTCTATTATGAAAAAGCTGATAAAAGATAATAAAACATGTTGGCTGATTCCCAGAGGCTTGCCTGGTGAAGGTGCCAGGTGCAACAATCAGTAGACCTGGTAGAATGCTGCAGAGGAGAGGATGGGAGGGGCTCTAGAATTTGGGGAATGGATTTAGGAATTACTGCTGCTGAGCCTTGCCCTTCTGGGCCTTAGCTTCACCACCTGATTGGCAAAACAGAATCATATTGACTTCATCTAGAAGGGAAGGAAGTTTTAGTGTTCAAAAGAAATGCTGGTAATTTGGTGAGCAATCTGTCCAGATCAAAGATGTGGCCTCTCTGGCTGATTGTGTCACGGTGCAAGTCTGGCAGAGAAAGCCAGTGTTCCTTAGCTGCTGCAGTTTAGCTAAGGATCCCACTACAGGCACCAAGGATCTAGTCCCGCAGGGTTAGGCTGTAGGAGTGACAGGCATAATCTACACGAAAACCTACTAGGGAGATTTCGAAAACTAAGGTGACCTTTGTGGGTGGGCGATCCATTAGCCGAATGAAAGTACTACCGGAGAAAGCCAGAAAGAGGATCTGCGTGGGAGATGGAAAAAGCGTAGGTAGAGCCTGCAGGAACCGAAAGGCGACAGGTGTGTGAGAACCGACTTCCGGGCGGCGAGGTGCCGGGGAGTTGGTGCAGGCAGGCAGAAAGTACTGCAGCACTAGGACACACCAGGTTTTCTCTTTGGCCATTCCAAACTCAGCAGCCCTTCCATCCGTAAGTAATAAAGGGGATGGTGGTCAAATAAATGTAGTCCTTGTTCACATTCCAACCCTTTCTCTTCTGGGGTCTAACTCCTAGAACGTGCTTGCTCAACTATGCCACCGCGTTGCATGCCCCCCCCATCCCAACTCGGTCTTTCCTGGGCGGGGCTTCCGGCCCGCTCACTGGGGCCCCGCCCTGAAGCCTCCCGGGGGTGGGACTTCCCTCGGAGCCCAGCTGCCCTTTTCCTTGCGGCCTCTGCCGGTGCTGGAGTGGCTCCGCTGAGCTCCAGACTCGAGGGTGAGTAAGGGCCAGGTAGGAAGATGCCTTGGAGGTGTACCAGGCCAGGACGAGAGGCAACTGTGGGAAGGCTACTTTCTAGGCACGGGACGAAATTGGGGTTCATTTCCTCGCGACCCCGGGTTTGGAGAGCACCTTAAAGAGACGCTGGGGCATCGTAGCTGTAGAATCATCCCGTTTTCTGCCATCCCTGTTGTCCCTGAAGTGGCGCCTAGAGCTGGTGGCTGAGAGCCTCGTTCCCCAGGCACGAGGCCCACAGACTTGAGAAGGGCTGTAAGGAACACGTGTCCGGTGGAGTTTGTCAGTTACTTCAACCCAAGCCGTTTTTAGATTTCGTTTTTATTAGCCCTGGACAATGAGCCCACTGTAATTTACTTTTCCTCTACATTATTTGGAGGCGCCCTGGCTGGTATGGCTCAGTGGATTGAGTGCTGGCCTGCTAACCAAAGGGTTGCCTGTTAGATTCCCAATCTGGGCACATGCCTGTGTTGTGGGCCAGGTCCCCATTTGGAGGCACGTGAGAAGCAACAACATGGATGTTTCTCTCCCTCCCTTTCTCTAAAAATAAAAATAAAATCTTTAAAAAACATTATTTGGAGGCGGTTAGAAGTGTATTTAAGAGATGACTGGGAAAAGGTATGGTCTTAGATACCATAACCTTATGTAAAAAAGGCAATTATAAGGGTGAGTGGGTAGGAATGTTTATTAACATTGCAAACATTTTGGTTATTTTCAACCAATAGTAGAGGTCTTTGGCAATAATGTCAACTTGTCTTAAGCTCCTTTCAAAGTTCATGGCTCCTACTCCTTCACCACTGCAAAGCTAGTCAGGATGATCCCTTTTACTTCCATTACTGCATACAATTATGTTTCTAAAGTGCTGCTTTTATATTTCTTAATGAGATCCCACAATTGAGGTCCTCCATAACCTAGTTTTAATCAGCTTGCCAATTTTCACTGCCCATTGCTCTCCCATGGTAACTGCCCCCCCCTTTTTAGCTTTTGTTTATTTATTTTTAGAGAGGGGGAGAGAAACATTGTCTCTTGTTTGCCCCCAACCCGGGACCCCTAAAACCCAGGCATGTACCTGGACCCTGAATGAACTGCCACCTTTCAGCTTGTAGGTCGGCTGGCACCCAACCCAGAGTCACACCAGTCAGGGCAACTTTTCCCTTCTACTCACTTGTATCCATCATCTCCTTGCCTGCAATGTAGATCCCAATAACAGCAAGTGTTTACTGAATGCACGCCCATTCTATACTGGATATAATCCTATGGGCATAATTTATATTCCATTTAAGCCTCCTAACCACCTTGTATACAGAGTACTATTAATAGCATTCTGATTTTACAAATAAGAGATTGAGGTAGAGACTTGTCAGCTGTTTCTTGGCTGTTAAGCTTCCAGATATTTATTTACCAGACCGTTTATTTGTTCCATTGAACTGCTGTGTGCCGTAACAGTAACATGTGAAAATAACACTAACAAGAAGTTATTGCATGCTATTGTTTCTGTGGCTCAGGCCTCACCATTTCATTTTTCTTTTTTTAAGATTTTATTTATTTATTTTTAGAGAGAGGGGAAAGTAGGGAGAAAGAGAGGGAGAGAAAATCAATTGATTGCTTCTTGTAAGCGCCCCAACCTGAGACCGGGCCTGTAACCCAAGCATGTGACCTGACTGGGAATGGAACTCTAGCTTTGCTGGCTGACACCCAACCAAGTGAGCCACGCTCGCCAGGTCCAGTTATGGAGTTTTGAGGGCAGGGGTCTTGAATTCCACGCAAGTGTTCACTAACTGTTGGCTGGCTCTAACCTGGAATGTTTTGATTGCAGTTTTGGACTTTGAACAGATGCAATGTCAGGTGAGTGCAACTCCATTCACCTAACTTTGGCCCCAGCTGTAGGCAACTGCCTAGGTTGCCTTGTACCTAGGCAAGTGTTCCACTGCTGGGAGAACAGCAGCTAGTAGCTGGTTGGCGTTCTGGGCCTGGTTCATGCCAACACTGTTGTTAACTATACCAGAATGCCAGCATAGTTGTTTATCCGTTCAGGTTAAATATGTAAGAGGATAACTTTGTAGAGAGAAACCTAAAAGTTCAGATCTTTCTGAGTGGTTCGCCTCAAAGGTTTGGCTGGTATTAATTTGTTTGAATCACACTTTGGAAACAGAAAAACAGTAATAAAGCCATGAAGGGATGTATAAGTACAGAAGAAAAGTCAGGCTTTTATTTTTTTTTGAGTGCCTACCAAGTGTTCAAAGGATGCCTTATACAGAGAGGAAGTCCATGGGATTTTTGCTAATTTCACTGAAATCAAAGTTCATGACTCCCACTCCCCCACACCATAAAGTTAGACAGGATGTTGTAGAGGGATCTCATAGCTGTGTTTATGTATGAGAATGCCTTATAGGGAAATGTTGATGTGAATTTGCTTTAAAATGATAGGCATTGTTTAGTTCATTAATAAAATATAAAAATAACGATTGAGGGGCTCTAGACAGTAGGCTTAGCTACAACCATACTAATTTCTGCTTTAGGCTGACAGAATATTTGGGTTGGTTTCTTACTGATTTTCCAGGAGTGAACAGAGTTGTTGCCTCTGTGGAACAGTAAATCTTGAGCCCCCTTGGTAGTGATTTTGTTTTGGAATGCTAATTTTCTGAGAAGAGATGGTTCTCAGTTCTTGCCAAACATGTCACTCCAGGGGATGATGGAGATTGTCCAATAGGGCCGACTTAGTTGCTGCTTCTGTGAAAAGTGACATCCTAGTTTCCATAGGAAGAACTGGTGAGGGTGTTGGGAGGCAGGGAAGTTATTTATCAAAGCTAGTTTTGTTCTATCAATTGGTTTCCTCTTAAAAGGATTCTCTTAGCTAAAAGATGAGTGCTTTGTTTGACTACCTCAGATATTCATCATGACTATAGCCTTTTATATGTGGGAACTTTAGACTAGTGATATTTAGAGGGTTTAAGGGATAGTTAGTTTTAATGGTAATCATAGGTAAGAAAAAGGCAAATAATGGAAAGTAAAGTTATTTCTGAGGATATAAAATACAGTTAAATTATAAATGGCAGGAGGCATTCTGTTTACGTCTGTACAGAAAAGCAGCCTTAGGAGCTACTGTTTTAGTCTGTTGTTTAACAGTGAAATCTTTTTCTTTTTAGGATGACTTGAAAGTAGGGCATCCTTAGCCATCTTGAAGAGAGGAAATTGGTGGCAGGTGGACAGTCTATGGAGTTTTCAGGTAAATGTCCCTATTCATTCCAGCACTGACTATGTGTCAGGCCTCTGTTAGTTGGTGTCCGTCAGAAAACACTGGGAGGCAAAATTACCTACATTTGCCCCCATTAAATTAGGCCTGATTATGATTTTGATGGAGTCTTTTGAGAGTATCTGTATCATTCCATCTAAGGAATTTATAGGGAGATTGTAAATTTCATAAGGGAAAGAATACTGTATCTTGCCTTATTCACTGCTAAATCCCAAGTACAGTGCCTGGCACATGTCAGGTATTCCCTGAATGTTGGATAAAATGACTGAAGGCATGGGAAAGGGATTCTTGTTACCTATTTATTTAAAGGATTTGGCAGCAGAGTCTACAATCAGTGCTTCCAGGCCTCTGTTTTGTAAAGATTTAATTCATGGAGATACCTGTATCCATGACTTTTGCCTTGGGTGCCTGGGTATCTGAAACAAATAAGCTGTTTCAAGAATTATCCAGCGGTTGTCAGCTATCCAGGCTAGTGTGATGCCTTGGATGGTGTTACACTGTTGGAAGAGCAAGCACTGCCTTTCATGAGGAATGGCTCCAATCACTGTTTTGGTGTTGTAGCCAAGTACCTTTGGGCAGCGTTTTGCACCTCTGAGAGTGGAAAGCTCCTCTTGTGGAGTTGGTCCTAGTCTGGGTGCGAACAATTTTTTTCTGTTAAGAAAGGACCCCTGATAGGAACAGCCTGTCATTCCTTTTCTCTGAATCCTAGGTACCTTCACCTGAGTGAGCAACCTGCCTCCATCAGGACCTCAGATGTCTGACAGACAGCCCTGTGTGGCACCAAGATAATTAATGTATATAGTCCTTTTGTCATATAGGTTCTAACTAACTTGCTTCAGCTCTGACGGATGGTATGAAATAATAGAAAGAAATATATTGGTCTCTGCCCCTGGTTCTTGGCCTAGAGCTCCTAAAACACTTGTAACTTTCTAAGTGACAAGAGCACTTTGAGCACCTTGTGTTTAATACTCAGTTTTTTACTTTGGTTCCTGACTAGAGGTCTTAAATCCCATGGAATTTCCCAGCTGCTAGGAGTGTCTTCTAATGGGGGCTGATCACCAGAAAAACCAAGGACTAAAACTTAGAATTTTCACTTCCACCATGCCCACCCCCCCATTCTCCAGAGAGGACTGAGGGGATGGAAATGGAATTGATAATTGATCATGCCTCTGTGATGAAGCCTCTATAAAAATCCCAGTACTAGCTTTTCACAGTGGCAGTATTGTAGCCAATGAGATTTATCTGAGGCGCGATTATTGCTAAATGAAAAATCCCTGTACTGTGCGATTCAGAGAACGTTCAGGTTGGTGAACACATGGAGGTGCTGGGAGAGTAATGCACCCAGAGAGGTCGTGGAAGCTTGGTACCCCTTTCCATATACCTTGTCCTGGGCCTCTCCCATCCAGAAGTTCCGTGTCTTTTATCATGTCCTTTTATAATACTTTGGTAAACAGTAAGTACACTGTTTTCCTGAGCTCTAAGCTGCTTTAGCAAATTAGTTCAAACTGAGGAGGAGGTTGTGGGAACCTCCAGGGAGGTATTTTGTTGTGTTTTTTGGTTTTTTTGTTTTTTAATCCTTACCCCAAATATATGTTTTTTTGATTTGAGAGAGAGCGAAGCACTGATCAGTTGTCTTCTGTATATGCTCCAATGGGAAATCAAACCCACAACCTTTGGTGTATGGGATGATGCTCCAACCAACTAAGCCATCCAGCTGGTGCGGAACCTCCAATTTTTAGCCTATCAGTCAGAAGCATGAGGACAACTGGATTTCTGATTTGGCAGTGGGTGGGGGACAGTCATGGGGAATGTGTACTTAACTTGTGGTATCTGATGCTGTCTCCAGCTCTACATAGTGTCAGAATTGAGTTAAATTGTAGGAAACCCAGCTGGTGACACAGATTTGCTTGGTTTGGAAAAAAACCCCGATATAAATCTGGTGTCAGAAGTGTTGAGAGTGTGAGAGTAGTGTAAGAGCAAAGGAAAAACAGAAGTGAGGTTTTCTTTCAGGTGGAAAACTAAACCTAAACTAAGCTCTCATTTCCTAGAGCTCTGCTATGCAATACATGTGGCTAGTTGAATGGACAAAAATTAAATAAAATCAGTTTCTCCATCTCAGTATCTAGTGACTACCACATTGGAAAGCTCAGAATAATTCCATCAATGCAGAAAGTTTTATTATACACTGTTATTCTAGAGGAGGGGTTGGGAATCTTCCTGTAAAGAGCCAGATAATATTTTAGGTTTGTGCACCATATAATCTCTGTTGCAACTACTCAGCTCTGCAGTTGCATTGTAAAAGCAGCCATAGACACCATGGCAACAAGTGAGCATTATTGTGTTTCAATAAAACTTTACTTACGGGTTCTGAAATTAAAATTTCATAAGATTTTCAGTGTTGCAAAAAACATTTTCCCCCAAACCATTTTAAGCTTAAGGGTCTTTCAAAAACAGATGGCAGGCCAGAATTGACCTGCAGGCTATAGTTTAGAAAGCCCTGTTCTAGAGAATGAAATTTAGGCCTTGAGACTTCACAGTTCATTCATTAGTGACAAATTCAGGGCTAGTACTAACATGCAAAAAACTCTATGTTAGCAAGACTTTACCATACAACCTTTAACTCTTCATCTTTTAGAGGACTAAGGTGACTTTAGTAGTAGAATAGTCCTTTTAAAATATATATATATATATATTTATTTATATGGGGGAGAGGGAGAGAAACATCAGTGTGAGAAACATTGTTCACACACCCCCAACTGGGGACTGGCCTGCAACCCAGGCATGTGCCCTGACTGGGAATCAAACTGGTGACCCTTTGGTTCATAGGCCGGCACTCAATCCACTGAGCCACACCAGCCAGGGCAGAATAGTCCTTATTTCTTATATTTGGGGTCTATGTATACCTTTTGCATGGATTACTTTTATCATAGTGGTTCTCCTTTTAATGTACACCTAAGGAAAGAAGAGCGGTCTTTAATTTCCTGCAGAGCCTGATCACAGCCTCAGTCCTAGATATTGAAATAGAAATGGCTTCTAAGGGGAAATACTTATGGAAATACTTACATATCATGAATAGCCAGGATTTAAAATAGGGGATCTTAGTTCCCTAGAGCAGATTGCCTTCCAGTGGCTATGCAGCTACTGGAAAAGGGATAATTTATTTGGTATTTGTGCCTGTATTTAATACCCTAAGAGGTTTCAATGGCTTAGTCATGCACATTAAGGTAATTTAATGGGTTTTCCTACCTGATAAGTGAAGTTAATTAGTCACCTAATACTCCCTGTTGACTTGATTTTTTTAACCCCCTGGTGAGTCCAAGAAGATGAAATAAAACATTTCAAAGGAGCTCTTTTTATTCATTCCTTCCCTTTCCTTATTTTTTTTCTGTGTTGCAGTGGAAGTTAAAATTGGACTGGCAGATTTACCAGTCTATAAATATCCAAGCTACCACCTCTGGCCATAAGTAGCCGTCAGTAAACACAAGTGCCCCTCTTTGTTGCATATTAAGAGGAAAAACTAAAGCAGGGTGAATAAGGGAGCCCCAAGTATTGAATGCTAACCTGTTGCCTATCAATTTATTTCCCTTTCAGGGTTGAAAAAACTATTGTCAATGGACTTTTGCATTGAAATTTTGGATTACATGTCTAATTTTAATCAGGAAAACTAAATCCCAGAGGAATAAATTCTGCAGGCTCCAAAAGGACATGGAAAGGAGGCTCAGTGCCTAGGAATTTACACAAAGGAAAACAACCTGATAAGAGCAACTAATGAAGAACTTTAAAAAGTGAC
>PVKU01017144.1:0-12332 GCA_004027475.1 Anoura caudifer | reverse complement strand
ATGTACCTTGTCCCCCCTCTCCTCTTCCCTCTCCCCTATTGCTAACCCTCCATGTGATCTCCATTTCTGTGTTTCTGCTCCTGTTGTAGTGGTTTGCTTAGTTGGCTTTTGTTTTAGGTCTGGTTGTTAATACCTGTGAGTTTGCTGTCTTTTTACTGTTCATATTTTTTATCTTCTTTTTCTTAGATAAGTCCCTTTACCATTTCGTATAATAAGGGCTTGGTGATGATGAACTCCTTTAACTTGACCTTATCTGAGAAGCACTTTATCTTCCCTTCCATTCTAAATGACAGCTTTGCTGGATAGAGCAATCTTGGATGTAGGTCCTTGCCTTTCATGACTTGGAATACTTCTTTCCAGCCCCTCCTTGCCTATAAGGTCTCTTTTGAGAAATCCGCTGACAGTCTGATGGGAACTCCTTTGCAGGTGACTGTCCCCTTATCCCTTGCTGCTTCTAGAATTCTCTCCTTCATTTTAATCTTGGCTAATGTAATTATAATGTGCCTTGGTGTGTTCCTCCTTGGGTCCAACTTCTCTGGGACTCTCTGAGCTTCCTGGACTTCCTGGAAGTCTATTTCCTTTGCCAGATTGGGGAAGTTCTCCTTTATTATTTGTTCAAATAAGTTTTCCACTGGTTGCTCTCCCTCTTCCCCTTCTGGCACCCCTATAATTCAGATGTGGTGACGTTTAAAGGTGTCCTGGAAATTCCTAAGCCTCTCCTCATTTTTTTGAATCCTTGTTTCTTCATTCTTTTTTGTTTGTTTCTTTCTTTCTTCTTTCTGGTCCATTCCATTGATATGAGTTCCAGTTTTCCTCCCATCGCTATTGGTTCCCTGTGCATTTTCCTTCATTTCCCTTATTGTAGCTTTCATTTTTCATCTAATTTGTGAGCAAAATCAACCAATTCTGTGGGCATCCTGATCACCAGTGCTTTGAACTGGGCATCTGATAGGTTGGCTATCTCTTGGTCACTTAGATGAATTGGCTTTGGGGCTTTGATCTGTTCCCCCATTTGAGCCATTTTTGGTTTGTTTTTTTGTTTTGTTTTTTTAGTCTGGTCGGGCTGTTACATAGTGAGGGGTGTAGCCTTGGGTGTTCACCAAGATGGGACAGCCCAGTTGCTGCGTTGTGATGCTGGATGTGGGGACGGGGTCCAAGAGGGAACAATGGCCCTTGTTCTGCACTCTCTCGGATTCCAGTCCCTTCTGCCACTTTCCCCAAGCAAATTGGGCCCTTCTGGTGCTGATTTCCATATGGGTGGGCTTGTGTACATTCTAGGACCCTGTGGGTCTTTCCAACAAACTCTCCTGTGAGGTTGGGAGTCTCTCCCGGCACTTCAACCCCCACAAGTGTTTTCAATTGGTGCTTTTAGGCTTTATTTCCTGGCCCTGGGGCCCTGGAATGTGCAGTCTGTCTTGCTGCCCGTTTTTACCTGGCTTATCTGCGTGCAAGTGTGTGACTGTGGTCAGCCACTTCATGCGCCATGCTTGGTCTGCTCATTGCCTCCCCACGCCCGCTAACCGCTGCCTGTGTGCCTGAGGTGTTCCAACCGCCGCCTGCGCGTCCGTGGCCACTAGCCACTGCTTTTTCCTGAAGTGATCCCTCTCTGCTGGCCACCAACTCCACTCCTCCTACCGGTCTGGGTGAATCATTGTCCGACTTCCATACAATTCAATTTTCTATGTGTTCTGGTTGGGGGTTTTTTGGTTCTAAATTTTTATTGCCCTTAATTTTGGTTGTGAGAGGAGGCACAGTGTGTCCACCTAAGCCTCCATCTTGGCCCCAAAAGTGGTATTTAAAAAAAGGAAGGAGGGAAGGAGGAAGGAAGGAAGAGAGAGAGAGAGAGAGAGAAGAAAAGAAGGAAGGAAGGAAGGAAGGAAGGAAGGAAGGAAGGAAGGAAGGAAGGAAGGAAATAGAAAGAGCCCTGGATGGTGTGACTCTTTGGAGTCTCTCAGTGGATTGAGTGCTGGCCTGTGAATCAAAGGGTTACTGGTGCGATTCCTGGTAACCTCTTGTGGAAAAAAGAAGCCCCACTCTGGATATAGCAAAAAAAAAAAAAAAAAAAAAAAAAAAAAATTCCATAGTGGAAGTCATCTCTGCCACTTTTTTTTATGGAGGGGAAAAAAGACAAATTTGAGATATATTTTGGAGATAGAATAGACAAAATTACATGCAAGTGAAAAGTAATGTAGTTAGCCTCAGGGTTATTTAATTTTGGACACCTTTGAGGTCATTATTTTATGGTGCAGAGCTGGAAAGTGTAGCATAGGGTGAGTAGGAAAATGAGAAGACTCCTTATTTACTTCCTAGGTAGCTACAAAAGGGAGAAGACTGCTTTCTGGCATAAACTGTACAGTACACACATTTGTCATCACTAAATGCTGGTGATTTTAATGCGTTTCTTTCACACTGGGTGTTGTATCCTAGTTAATCCAGATATATCAGTCTTTTTAGTTCCTTTCTCCAGGACTCAAAGAGCTTAAAGAAGAAAGCAAGCAAGCATGCAGCTCTCTTATGACTTGAAACTAAGTAGAAGTTTAGATTTTTCTTTACTTCTTTAGAAGTTTAGATCTGGGGTGAAGTCCCCCTCTTTCCAGGCCTCTTGCCAGCCTTCTTATACTTAGCCAAGGAATATAGAATGTCTCACCTGGGCATACCTACCTCAGCTTCTGTATGGGGGAGGGGGAGGGGGCTGAAAAGTAGAATTATGCTTAGAGAACCCAGGGTAATAGCTTACCTGCACTGGTTTAAGGGTGCCACATATTAGCTTGATTTGAAAGAGTCATGAATACTTTTGAGAAGTACTTTCCTAGCTCAGAAATACTGCAATTTCTCTTATGCAGCTAACTATAGGAATTATCAAGATTAAGCTTTGGTTTTTGACTCAGAGATGGCTCAACTCTTCTTTGCCATTTCTGTGACTTTAAGTGCTTCCCTTGGGTTCTTTATTTTTGTTAGTCCCCTCACTAATAACATTCCTTATACTAATTTGGACCTTTCATTTAAGATCCATAATTGCTTCCCAAAAGTTAATTAAATCTCAGAAACTCCCAGGCTTAGAGAGTTTACTAACTAAAGGTAGACTCCAGTGATTTCTGGCAATTTTACTTAGAGACTACAAATGAGATGGCTTTCTCCCACCTCACCAAAGCACATGACTAAAGAAAAAGATCTTTGTAAAGTAGTCTTTCCTGTTAAATTAGGGAGACCCTTTAGTCCATTGGAAAGGGGAGATGACTAAGTAAAATGATGCTTGTCTATTTCTTTCTTGCTTCCAAGGTGACCCAGAAAGTACTTTCCCCCATCCTCTGCTGTGATTGATTCCTTTTGTTCCCTGACCAAATTGTTTTTTACAGCCCACCCCCTGCCAGCACTTTCCAAAGTGCTACTGCCATCAGCTCCAGAGGGAGTCCTGTCCTCAGACTTCCTGGCCAGCAGCTGCACTCTGATGGCAGGGAGCATGGAATGGGGGGAGAAAGCAGCTTGCAGACAAATGGGCAGCTGATCAGACCAACAGCCCCATCACTAGAATAATTTTTTTTCAATCCTTTTTTTTTTACTTGCCTCATTTGCGTTTCTTGGCTGAAGTAGGGGTAATTCACTTTGTAAAATTATGGCTTTATATGGTGTATCAAAGCAGCCTCAAACTCCCCACTCTTTTTTTCAAACCAGTTCTGCTTATTCAGCCCAATATTGTCAAGTCATTACAGACTTTACAGATATTAAAAGCATAATAAGGAAATATTATGAACAACTTCATGCCAATAAATATGACAAATTAGATGGAATAGACAAGGCCCTTGAAAGACATAAACTACCAAGAATGGGTCAACCTAAACTGCAGTTTCTGGATCCTTCTTTAAAATTGTCTGTCATTGGAGTGTGGATCTCTTTTAGTGTACAACTCTTTTTTTTTTTTTTTTTTTTTTGAGCAGCTCTAGTGAGCTTCAGTAGCATTCTCAAGTCTTCTACTAGGATCTGGGCACAAGTTTTCTAATTATGGGTTGGAGAGAGTTAGTCTGTTTTATAAGAATAAGCATCTTAGGGGCTAATAAATCTCAATCAGGACTGTAAGATCCTGATCCTTCTGAGTGGCCTTTATGTTGGGGCCAGAATGACAACCTCTCTGGACTTTATCTAGTGTTTCTGGTCCTTGCTAATGTGGGAACATTTCAAGGAATCTTTAACATATATGTGGTTTAGAGCCTTTTGCACCATAAAATGGTTAGATAAGGACCAATATAAAACAATCAGCCTACAATGAGATGGAAGCTTTGGAAACAAGCACATCCTTTTCAGTGGTGCTTGTTTTTATAATGTGTCATTTAGCAAATGGACTGTGAAGAATTGGTCATGCCAAACTTCTAACCATCCGATGACTGGCTACAGACTCAACACCCCAGTGGATATTTTGACTTTAAAGCTTCATTCTTTCAAAGTTCAATTAAAATAAAATACTATATTTAAGAGGACTCCCAAGTTCTAGTTCACTTTAACTTGTTTGCACCTTTTCAGAGATACAGGTTCAACACATAAATGGCAAGCCATTATGAATTCCTTCATGCCTCTTATGAATGGTTTGAGAAAATGGTAAGATTTGAAACCATTGTGATCTTTGTGGTGAGACACAATATACTAACTAAGCAAAAATGTAATATTGTCAGGGTATTATCCCATTGGTGAAATCACATTGTTACAGCCCTCTTTCTAGCGTTAACATGGTAGGCCCCAACCTGAACACACCATTGTATGGAGGAAGCCAAATCCTTTGTTTTACTTTCCTATAGGTCAGGGTGCTCCACCTGCCCTCCTCTCTTGGCTCCTCAGTAGTTACCTATCTCTGAAGCTGTCTGAGCTGGACGTTTCACTGGATTCTGTCCCCTTGTATCTTTTCATAATATAATAAATACTTTTCTTCCTCTTTACAGTTCTAGTATTTTGAAAGTCTCTTCATCCTTTCCCCTGCCCTCTTCTTGATCATTTCCCTTTATCTTTTTTCTAAGACCATTATATTTTTGTTTGCATTTATTAGTTGTAAGCTATATTGATTCATTTTTTAAAAAAATCAAGTATAGTTAACCCTGGCCAGGTGGCTCAGTTGGTTGGAGCATTGTCCCTTGTCCCGAAAGGTTGTAGGTTCAATCCCACGTCAGGGCACATACCTAGGTTGTGGGTTCAAACCCTGGTGGGGGTGTGTATAGGAGGCAACCAACTGATGTTTCTCTCTCTTTTTTCCCCCTTCTTTTTTCTCTCTCTCTCAAAAAACAAACAAACAAAAACAAACAAAAAAAAAAACCCCAAACAATAAAACATATCCCTGGGTAAGGATTGAAAAATAAAAATAAGCCCTGGCTGGTGTAGCTCAGTGGATTGAGTGCAGGCTGTGAACCAAAGGATCACTGGTTCAATTCTCAGTCAGGGCACATGCCTAGGCTGTGGGCCGGGTCCCCAGTGAGGGCTATGTGAGAGGCAACCACACATTGATGTTTCTCTCCCTCTCTTTCTCCCTCCCTCACCCTCTGTCTAAAAATAAATAAATAAATAAAAATAAGTATAGTTGACATATACAATGGAGCAAAATTAGGTTTACAGTTGTTCGTATGGAAAACAATAAAATAATAAATAATAATATAAGAATAAAGTCTGTTTTGTATACTCACCACTGTAAACCTACTTTTGCCCTACCCTGTACAATATTCTATTAGTTTCCAGTGAGTGTGGCATTCCTGACCTCCATATAGGCTGCTATAACAATTTTGAAATTATGAAACATATCACAGAGTGATGGAGTAAAAACAGTGTGCTAACATGCTTTCTTCCTGTTCTGGTTGGCCAGGACATTCAAGTTGAGTGGACAATGCCTGTATTGAAAAATGGGTTTGCTATTTCCATTGGGCAGCTAGGCTTGAAATTAATTCTATTTTGTGACAATCAACAGATACTTATTGAGTATCTAGTGATACCTAATAAGGTGAAAAAATATTTTATATTTGTTAGCCTGGCATTCAGGGTTCCCACAGACTGGCCAGTGCTTATCTTTCTAACTTTATTTCACTAGAACTTGCCTTTAAGGACACTGCTGTAGCTAGAATGGTCTATTTGCTCCCCTTGCTCATTTCTACCTCTGTACACTTGCTAAAGCCATTCTCTTTCCTTACTTCTCCCAGCATTTCCTACTCTCTTTTTTAAAATTTTTTATTTTTTAGGGAGAGGGGAAGGGAGGGAGAAAGAGAGAGAGAGAAACATCAGTGTATGGTTGCCTCTCAAGCACCCCCTACTGGGGACCTGGCCTGCAACTCAGGCATGTGCCCTGACTGGGAATCCGACTAGCAATCTTTTGGTTCACAGGCCGGTACTCAATCCATTGAGCCATACCAGCCAGGGCAGCCTTTCCTACTCTTTTATGCTATTAGCCCAGAAGATAATATCCTATAATTTTGCTCTAATATATGCTTATCTCTTGTGCCTATGAACTACTCATGGTTAATTTCTGACTTCTTTAGTGCTTAATAATAACTCCTTTGACATAACATAGTAGACAATATGGTGAAATGGCCTTTGGAAACAGCAAAGCAGTTTTTTATCACAACTCCATAACTTCCTAGCTCTGTGACTATGGGAAATGTTGCTTACTCTCGCTGATTCTGTTTCCTCCTCTGTAAGCTGGGATAACTAGTGATAGTGCCGACCTCACGGGCTGTTGGGAGGGTTAAGTGTGATGATGTATGTAAAAGTACCTGACAGTGCCTGGTGGCAGAGAGTATGCACTCAATGTTAGCTTTTACTGTTTACCTAATGCATTTTTAACTTATTTGCATATGGATTATGTTCCCATCATTAGTAGAAGTCTTACTATCTGCTGTTCCTATTACATGCCAAGCACCATGTTAGGCACTTTCACCTGTATTATCTTGCTTAATCCTCAGGCAATCTTCAGGTTAAAGTGGTTTGATGTAGAGGCCATAACTAGGAATTATTAGAGCCAGAGTTTTGAACTAATTATACTTGTTTCTAAAGCCTTTCCATTACATCATGGTGCTATTTCACAGACATAGGACACTTCTCATTTTCCTCATAGGGCTAAGTGTTGGGTATAAATCAAGTTTATTTACTTCATGGATTTATTGTGTATAAATCAAGGGAGTGAAACTTGGAGCTTTACTTGGTTTGTGCTATTGCTTGTTTATGGCTGATAACCACAGGTTCTCGTCCTTCACCATTAGAGAGCACCAGCAAATCCCCTTCATTCTCTTTATTTCTAGAGGTATTAATGCCTTTATTTACACTTAACTACTACTTGCTCTTGCTCATCTGCTTAAAGAAAAAAACTTGGCCATTTGATTTTAAACCACCTAATTCAACCCCTTTCTTTATACTTCAAGGAAATGAGACTCAGGGTAGCTGAGACACATCCAAGGACACACAGGAAGCTTGATGGCTGATGGTCCAAGTTCCTGGCTCACATCCAGAGCGCTACTCATTATGTCAGGGAGCCCCTTGAGAAGCATTGAAGGCATTGTGGTCATATGCAGCTGAGAACCTCAAACTGCAGTTTTATTTGTGGGATTAATGTAATAGTAAACCCTTTTTAAATATAATATACACATAAATTTCCTTCAGCACAAAGTTCAAATTAGTGAAACCTAATCATAAGACTATATGATACATGAGGAACATCTGACTATTGCTACTTTACAAGCTACAAATTTCTAGGAACCAAAAGTAGTTCTAATTTATTCTGTATGACAATTGGCACAGAACGTATCTGAAAGCCAGAACTGTCAAGATAGAGAAATTTAGAGGCTCAGAATAGAATTTTAAAATTTGTGAATATCTAAGGCAATCTAATCCAATCTGTTGCTTTTCATAATAAGGAGATTGAAGCTCAGGAAGTAATTGCCTGGCATTTTAGCAAAATTTGTAGCAAAATCAGCATCACTTTCCCCACAAAACTGAATTACCTTCCTATATTACCTGAAAATCAAATTGGGTCAATTTTCACAGAAGATTGCAGGAATAAGTCCTTTGGGGAAAATATAAGACAACCTTTAGGGAACTAAAATTAAACATTACTTTAATTTCTCTTGGAACATGAACCCCATTATTATTCAGGCAAATTTATTGCATGTGCAGATTTTCTTGGCTCTTTGATCATCCTTATGTGTTACTGGTAGAATTTTTTTTTCATCAGAAACATAATAATTCAGAAAGAGAGAAAAATGAAATTTTTTTAGCTAACGGAAACTTTGAAAACTCCAGGTTTCCATCTATTCTAAAGTGTCCTCAGTTCTTTTAGCAACTTCTAGACATGGAGAGGAATTAGACTTGGATCATCCTCTAATTATTTTCTAATGTCTTAGGTATTGAGGCAACAAAAATGCCTGGCTAGTCAATAGAATTTTAACAATATTTTCATCTTCACTGCTTTCTTTAGGTTGTAGGTTGTGTAGGTACACATATTGGAGCCCAGGAATTAAGAAATTTTGTATTTTTTTTAAAGGCATACCATGTTCTTTTTTTTTTAAGTTGATTTTAGCAAGTGTGTGTGTGGGAGAGAGAGAGAGAGAGAAAGAGAGAGAGAGACCTTGATCTTGATTTGTTGTTCCACTCATCTATGCATTCATTGGTTGGTTCTTGTTTGTGCCTTGACCGGTGATCTAACCCACAACTTTGGGCGTCAGGAGCTGATGCTTCAACCAACTGAGCCACCTGGCCAAGGCTGAATTACTGTTATTTTTTAAAGAAAATTTGTTCTTTCCAGTTTGTGTTTCTATAGATTCCAGCCAGACTTTTCTATCATGCCTTACTACTGGGTCTGAAGAAATCAGGCTGAGAAGGAAGATTATATGACACAATGGGGCAATGCATCCATATCCTCAGCCCAGCCCTGTGCTTCAAACCCTGGAAACAAATTTAGAGTCAACCTCAGGAAACTGGGGAGTGTGGGAAGCTCATGAGGAGTGAGATGGTGCCAGGCCTGAAAGATCTTATGAAGCTCCCTGCCAAGCTGGCCTGGGATTAACCCCATCCATTCCCAGCCAGAGCTCTCTGAACTGATTTGCTTTCCTGTTATTCTATGGAATTGACCAACTGCGTTTGACCGTGACTGTCTTTGTTTTGCAAAATGAAATTGGTAAGGCAGGCTTCATGTTGACTGACTGAATGGTGTTATCAACCTAATTCAGGGGCTGCCACAAAAGCAAGGAAATGAAACTTCAACTTCCTCCTATCTTAAATGATAGCTTATCATATGAATTATGACCCCTAAGCAGCTCAGGACAAAGTATTTTATTGCCTTTTTTGTGAAAACAAATAAACCACTCTCTTCTTCCACATTTTTCTCTGACCCTCATTCCCACCCCACCCCTGATTAAGGCTTATTGGAAAGGGCAGTTCTCTATTGTCTACCAAAGCCTTCGCTTTTACCCTCACCAACCTGTTGTGGTTTTACATTTGCTCTAGGAAGCACAAGATTTGTTTTAAGACAAAACAGAAACAAGCAAACAGGAGAGTGTGTGGAGGAGAGCCATTCTGGCTTTGGAGCTCCTCCTACTACTTCTGTACTTCAATTCTGGGCCAGACAGACATTGACTACTTTGATCCCTGTGTTCCCACTGCCCCTGTATACACCTCCACTAGGATGTTTATCACACCACATAATTATAGGCACAGGTGTGCTTTCCTTCTTGATTAGAAGGGACTATGTCCCTTCATCTTTGTATTCCCAGCAGGCACCCGGCATAGTCCCTGACCCATAGAAGGCATTCATTGAATGAATAGAGTGATGGAGGCCCCCCACAAAGGTTAGTTCATTTGTTTCCCTACCTGCCAGAAGTCTGTACCTACCTCTTTGCAGAATAAAGATGAGGTTCAGTTGCTCAGCTTCCTCTTCGGGCACTTATGGATATTAACAAGAAAGGTGCGGTATTTCTGAGGACTTGGACCTGTGCTCTCTCCCCTTTACTTCCTACTCTTCTTAGGAAATTCCATTTACTGCCATGGCTTCAGAAACTATCTCTATATTGGTGACTCCTAAATCTGCATCTCCATCCCAAATTTCTTCTCTAATATGTTATCCACCTCATGCTTAAAATGGATCTCTTGATTCCCATCTTTCCATTAGCCCCACTCTGGTTCTCTTTCTTATTGCCTATGTCCATAAATGACACCACCTGCCACTCAATCACTAAAGTTAGAAAACTGGAAATCATCGAAGATTACCCACCAAATTCAATCCATCAATGAATTTTTTTGGTTTCACCTCTTTTATACATACTGTTCATCTTCCCTCATCTCTCCATTCACTGTCTCTACCTTAGTCCAGGCCACCATCAGCTCTTGCCCAGCCTAATACAATTGCATCCTTGCCTTTAGGTCTCTACACTTGCCTCTCTCCAGTTCACTTTCCATAAAGCAGGCAGTATGAATTTTCTTACAAAGTAAATAGGATCCTATCACAATCTACCTAAATTTTTAAAAAAATTCTACTTATTTGTTTGTACAGAGGGGAAGGCAGGAAAAAAGAGAGGAAGAGAAATAGCCATGTGTGGTTGCCTCTCAAGTGCCCCCTACTGGGGACCTGGCCTGCAACCCAGGCATGTACCCTGACTGGGAATCAAACCAGCCTCCCTTTGGTTTGTAGGCCGGCACTCAACCACTGAGCCACACCAGCCAGGGCTGCTTAAAAATCTTTTAATTGCTTCTCATTTCTCTGCAACAAAATTCAGACATTTTACTGTAACCTACTGAATCTTGCATGATCTGACCTCTGCTTACTTGTCTAAGCTCCTCTCATGCCACTGCATGCAAACCATGCTCCAGTGACATCAAACTTGGATCATGTCCTGGAATTTTCCAAGCTGTTTTCTGCTTTGGGCCTTATTGATCATTAATGCTTCTCTCTGGAATATGCTGTCCTGCAGCTCTTATAACTGGTTCCTGTTCATCCTTTGGGTATCAGCTTAAATGTCAACTTTACAGAGAGCCTTCTCTGACTGCTTTTTCTAAAGATGTTGCTGCCTTATTGTAACAACCCCAATAATTTTGTCATGATATTTATCTAAGTCTGTAATAATTTTTTTTTAGTTCATTGTATATGTCCTTCATGAGGGCAGAGACTTTGTCTATGTCAAGAACTTCCTCACCTGTTGCATTAGCGCTATCTATGCCTATGTAGGCCTATGCCTACTTATTGAGTAGGTTCTCAATACATATTTATTAAATGAAGGGATAGATAAAGTGGGCTATAAATAGGGGACCATATAATTATTATCAACTTTTCAAAGTGGAAGGAGGCACACTTACAAGCATACTTGGATTAACAGGCATATACCGTGAATAGAAGAAGCACTGGGTTTTCAGAAATATCAGAAGTTAAGGTGAGGAACTTCTGGCCAAGATGGAGGCATAGGTGGACACTCTGTGCCTCCCCTCACAACAAAAATTAAGGACAACAAAAATTTAGAACCAAAAAAACAACCAGAACACATAGAAAATTGAATTGTTCGGAAGTCTGACAATGATTCACCCAGACCAGTAAGAGGGGTGTAGTTGGGAGTCGGTGGCCGGAGGAGAGGGATCACTGCAGGAAAAAGCAGTGGCTAGTGGTCCCGGACGCGCAGATGGCGGTTGGCACACCCCAGGCCCACAAGCAGCAGTTACTGGGCACAGGGAGGCATCAAGCAGACCCAGTGAGTTGCACACAGTGGCTGACCGTGGTACACATTCACGTGCAGATAAACCAAAATGGGCAGTGAGACAGACTGTGCAACCCAGGGACCCAGGGCTGGGAAATAAAGCCTAAAGCACCAATTGAAAACACTTGTGGGGGTTGAAGTGCTGGGAGAGACTCCCAGCCTCATTGGGACTGAAATCCGAGGGAGAGAGAGAGAGCAGAGCAAGCACCATTGTTCCCTCTCTGACCCCGCCCCCACATACAGCATCACAACTCTGCAACTAGATTGCCCCGCCCTGGTGAACACCTAAGGCTCTACCCCTCATACGTAACAGGTGCATACAGACCAAAAAAAGAAAAAAGAGAGAGAGAGAGAAATGGCTCAAATGAAAGAACAAATCAAACCGCCAGACCCAATACTTTCAAGCAACCATGAAATAGCCAACCTATCAGATGCACAGTTCAAAGCACGGGTGATCAGGATGCTCACAGAATTGGTTGATTTTGTTCACAAGTTAGATGAATAAATGAAGGCTACAACAAGTGAAATGAAGGAAAACGCACAGGGAACCAATAGTGATGGGAAGAAAATGGGACTCAAATCAATGGAGTGGACCAGAAAGAAGAAACAAACATCCAATCAGAAAAGAAGGAAGAA
>PVKU01017143.1:0-12341 GCA_004027475.1 Anoura caudifer | reverse complement strand
TTTTGAAGCCCTTTGTGACTTGCTTTTCCCATGCCAGGAAAAGAAAATCTGCTAGACATCATCTCTAAAAGATAAACCTGCTTTTAATCCACAAGATATTGCTTTCCAACAGGCTCAAGTTTTTCACTTCCTTAGAATATTTACAGAACATTAGTAGCCCAAAAGATATGGAGGAAGAGTTGACACAGGAAAAATGAGCCATGAAATTAAAACTTTACACTGCTGAGACTTACTGTGAAATGGAATTAGAAATAGTACTAACTTTAGACACACTCACATACTGTATTCTTGTAAGCATTTTGCCTGTGCTACCAGTCCCATCCTGCTTGTACAAGAAACAATCTTGACCACAGTTTCAGGTAGCACAGGTGCCCCAATGACAAAAATGTGGTTGGCACCTACCAGTTCCATAATTGCGACAGTAAATATCAGCATCTGGACCATCAAAGACACTGCCTGCACATCCACAGCCAGTCCCCATGATCTCTTTTTTTTTTTTTTCTTTTTGCCACTCTCCTTCCTTGTAAAAACCTCCATGCTTTTAGATTTTAATGAGCTTTGAGATGAGAGTCTCTTATCCTCCTGGTTGTCAGCACCTGAATAAAACCACTGTCCTATACAACAGCACCTGACTCTCAATTGTTGGCTTTTGAAGTTTGGGGCAGCCAGACATGCCTTTGCTTACATCATTATTGTGACTTCTGGTGAAGGCTCTCTTTCTGGTTCACATCAGACAACTTCTTGTTGGGACATCGTGTTGTGGAAGAATCAGCAAGTTCTCTGATTTTCTTGAGAAAAGTCATAACCCCTTTCATGGGGCACTATTATGAGGTACGCATCTCCAAAAAAATCCCCATTTTTAATACTATCCTCTCTGAGGATAAGGAATTAAACATATAAAGGGAATGATCCCATGTTTTCAGACCACAGAAATGCCCTGAAGGCTCTGGAGAAAGGGTGGTCCTTCCATCACCTTGACCTCAGTCCAGTGAATTGATTTCATACTCCAATTTGCAGATTGTACAGGAATAAAGGTGTATAAGTGGCATTGTCAGGTGTTTGCTAATTAATTCCTTTGTCATAGGGACATAGAACATGCTGGATGTGGGCCTTCCATTATCAAGGGTGTCCCCACCCTACTCCTTGCTGTATGATGACCAGTATTGCACAGGTACAAGGACACTTGCAAGGCTGAGAACTTGGGTGAGGTGACTTCTTAGGATCTCACCCTGATTGAGGACTAATAGAACTATGATGTCACAGACTGCTGGAACCTGGAAATTTGCCCTCCCTCAATTTTGCTTCCAGAATGTCATCTCTGTGATGGTTGTCCTGAGACAAGGACATAGACATTCCTCCTTGACATTCACATAATTTTCACCAACCACACTTCCATTGTTCAGAAGTGGGGAATGCCTTAGAACTTGCAGGGGAGTCGCTGTGGTCCAAATCCTCAAACTTGACCCTGTGTAAGAGTCCCAGTTACAACCTCCTGAACATCCATCATTCGGAGTACAAGGAAGATCCCAATGCACCCCCTCTACAATCCTCCTACTTCTGGGTTCCTGCTTCAACACTTGATGGCATTCCTGCACTGATCAAGGCATCACAGGTGAGAACTCAGGCCCTGGTGGTTGTTACTCAGGCTCCCTTTCCAAGCTGGTCTTCTCTAGCATCATTCATGGAGGAGCTGCGCTGATGTTCCACATGTGGATTCCATGTCCTCAAAACCCAGCAGCCCAGAAGGCACTGAGTTCTTGCTAAGTTCCAGGGACAGACACAAGCATCTTTCTTGGTTTTCATTGTCTGTGGAATTGGCTCCTGCCTAGAAGAATACTGAGAAAGTCTGCATTTCCACAGGACTTTAGACCTGTGCTGTAATTTTCAACCATGTGTCAGGTATGTGTTACACCAGGTCAGTTCAGGCACCGCATGTTTATCATCTGTATAGGCATTGTCATCATGTGTTATCACATTTGGGAACTGCATCAAGTGAACACCCTTTCTAAAGAATGCTTCACAGTAATCTGATAAATCATATAGCTCTCCATTATTACAGTAAATGTATGTCACTAACATGTGCAATATGACATCGTGATGGTCCAGCACTGTGTGCCCCTCATAGGTGATGTCTCTGAGTGAGCACAGCTCATGGACACAAGCAGCAGGGTGGTGCCTGCCACACTGGTAGAGGAACTTGGGAAGTGGGTGTTCCCTATCTGGGAGTTTCCACCATGAGATGGAGTAGGGGCAGGGATCTGTAGTAGACCTCAAGCCTGAAATGAATCACACAGTGTTGTCCACTCAGGGATTTGTGGTGGGTGGACCCATCAAATGTGAAGGGTTCTCACTGAGAGAAGTTGGCAGGAGAGGAGCCATGTTAAAATAGAGTGGGAACAGCCATTTTGGACAAACCATGTCTTTCTTGTCCAACCTGTGCAGGGTGTGAACCCAGCACAGTCACCTTTGCACTGGGCCCCCAACACTGCGTTTCACACAACTGTTTGCACAGATAACAGACAAGAGACATCTTGTTTATGGGACTGAAAATTACAGCCAATCTTCAGAAAGTCCATCACCACAAGCAGCTAAAGAATAATGTAGATTGTCTGTAATGATAGAAACTCCTCCCCACCATTCCTGTATCTGCACCCCTCCTTGTTTCACCAATACCCCTTGCCTTTAACCCAGTGACAGCAGAATTAAAGCTTCTGCCTGATCCATGCTTCCCAACGAACATTGCTTTGTGATATCAGATGAACACTGGTTGCTGCTCACTTTATTCTTTTATTTCTACAATACCATTACAATAGTTAAAAGGAAAACCTACACTAAGCAACTACAAGGATCTTCCTTGAGGAAATCATGCTGAATGAAGTGACACAAGCACAGCTGAGCAAATACCAAATACTTCCTCATACATTGGGAATTGCAGATAGTTAGAATCCGCAGCAGAAGGAAGCATGGTGGTTTCCCTGAGATTATGGGAGGAGCATGGAGAGCTGCCTTTCTGGGGAAGAAGCATACTGCAGTGCAGGGTGGTTAGGTTCCAGAGGTCAAGTGTCCATCACTGCACCTACAAAGTAATCAGGCAGCACGTGCATTTGTTTTGTGCCAAGGTTGGATATCACGTGGAGTTCTCACCAAAACACAAAAGGAAAGACAGGACTTCAACTCCACCATGAGTGCATGAAGAGCTACAAGTGCTTCTGTCAGAATTAGAATGAAGAAAGCACTTCTAAAGGCCCTGCCATGACTGGAGATGATGCTACTGGAACATAGACAATGAAGAAGAATTTACTCCAAAAAAGATTCCAAGAGTGGAAACAGCTAGACAACATACACAATGGCACACACTCTCCCTTTCCCATCCCATGGCAGCAAATGCACTGAACACAAGTGCATTCAAGAGCACAGACTCCAAGGTGCCACCTCCTGGTCACAAAACCCACTTTCTAGAGAAGACTTCAGTGTCTTTCATTCAGCCTGAATCTGCTGCCTGTTGAGGTTGAGCTGCAGGTAGCTGCCACCAAATCACAGTATTCACTCTGGCCAATCAACCCCACTCCTAGGATGGTGGCTTTGACCTGGACACAGCACCACTGGGACACTGATTCCCTGACTGCATCACCCTGACCTGCTGGCAGGGTTCACACATCAGGACAGGTGGGTCATAGGGTCACTAGCTGCCATGTAATCAGATCTGAGCACTCAGCTCCTTACTGAGTGTGGAGAGCACCCATCATTGTCCCCATCAGCAGGTTAGTTACCTGCCTCAGATTTCTGTCAGGGAAAAAGCTGGAAATCATCCATCAGGTAGAGTTTCAGATTTATTCCCATGATGATGATGTCAGTTGCTTCAACATGTGGAGGCTCTACAGGCTTGGGTGTGGTAATAGGCCATTGCAGGTGACAGGAACCAGAAGAGTGTCAGCTGCTTTGGAGTCCTGCACCTGTGGGGGAACCAAAGACAGAGGCTCCTGGAGGAAACAGCTGCTGTCAGAACAACATTGGAACTGGTCATGGACAATGTGCATTCACAGAAGTCTGGAAGTGTTTGTTTCCCTGTGTGGAGCTGTCCATTTATCAGGACCTGCTGAGAACCATGGAACTGTTAGTCTTCATGTACTATAGCCTCCCACCTGGGAACAAAGAGAAAGTGACAGGAAGCCCAGCCAATCACTGTCATCTGGGGTGGCCCCCGGAGCACCAGTACATACCACTCTGTCGTCTCTGAGCCTGCCCACTTCCACACTGACTGATCATTGAGAGTCACCTGCATTGATGTCTGCATCAGCTGACCATTATTGTCACTGCTGAGTAGAATTAAATTCATAGATTCTCCCTAGTTTTCTTATTTTAAAATTAGAAGAACACATGGGTTGTTTATAGATTCTAGTTCAAATGAGGAGGCTTAAATATCTATGTGCATATGTTAATGAACACAGAATTTGTTCTTCTAAAGCAAGTGCTCCTACATGTATGTGAAGGACTCAGGTCAAATATAATTTTACATGAAAGTGTGATTCATTTGTCAAGAGTGAATAACAGGACGTAGAGGGACTTGATGAAAGAGAGATCCCCAGTCATGCCCATATGTCATCTGCAAGTGCAGTGTCACCTCCTTATTTATTGTCTGCAGTGAGAATCTGAGGAAATAGATTCACAGAGAAGAGGGAAGAAGTGTGTCCATTGGAGCTGAGAGTTTTGAGAGGAAACTCCTGCTCCAAAAGAAAGTACATTTTTTAACTGCCAAAGTATGTACCTGCCCTTGGGGTTTTTCTCTATGATTGGTGGGACCCGCATGCCTCCTGGTTTCCTGAGTGACACCTGCAGCCAAGCTCTTCTGTCTCCCGCAGGGAGATTTGAGTCTGGGCTCAAACTGACTTCTCCTCACTGTGTGTCTCAAACAGTAATATATAGCTATGTCCTCAGTTCTCAGTCTGTCCAGTGTTAAATAAACTTGGGTCCTGAAAGTGTCCCTAGTGATGCTGAGTTGAGAATAACTTTGGCTTAGAGTATGTGCTTCCACCACTATTTATAGCATCAACCCACTGCAGACCCTTCCTTGGAGCCTAGTGATTCCAGTGCACAGAATATCATGTTAAAGAAAATCCAGAGACAGTGCAGGTGTGGGAGGGGTTCATCAGTCCTGGGCCTGACTCCTGAAGCTGTAGCTAGGGCAGGACACTGAGGACAAGGATCATAAGTCCCTGCCAGTCATGTGCACTCACCTCCATCCTGTAGACCAATGTTGGACATCTGAGACACTCATCTTGTGAGGCTGTCACTAGGTACAGATAACACAGCAGTCTCATATTCTGCTAGAGTAGAGCTCTACCTTCCACACACACCTCAGACACAGGTGAGGAGGAGCTGTGAGCCCCACAGAACATGGAGGATATTCCCTGGAGCTGGGAGAGAATAATGCCATCCTTTGGTGTATAAAATAAAAAATAAAGCAGATTCATTTTCAAAGTTACATGATTGTCTCTTGATCTGAGAAACTACCTTCCAAACATAGGCAGCTGGGGCATTCTTGATTCCTGAGTTTGAAGTATGACTGTGGCTACAGCTCCCTGTACAAACTCTTCCCTTCTGCAAGCCCAGGGCACACTGCAGAGACTCCAAATTAGCCCCATCAGAAATAATCACATTTCCACATGCAGAGAAAATGAGAAATGAGAAAGCTGATTATGTATGTGCACAACCCAGAATTATTCTTATGTCAAAATATGATGGTAGCTGATTAACTCACCTGTTTTCTAAGTCTACCATTGTCAGTGATGTTGGTGTTCAGAGGAAGGGAAATGAGGGGAATTCCTAGGACATATTTGTTCACAGAGATGGGACCTTCTAACCTGACAGGTCACCCTCTCTCCCAGTCTCCCTCAGCCTTGTTTCTGGTGATGGTCACTGTGGTCAGAGGGTACTGGGCTCTCTCACACAACATATGACTTTCTTAATGTATAATGAACACTTTCTTCCATCACGCATGTGACTTGGACACACATTTATAATGTACACATCTACCTACTTATTGGCTTAATGGATATTCATTGGGACAAACTTATTTAATTTTAATGAATGCTAATGTATATATATTTTAATGGATTTTTATCATGTTATTTTACAAGGAACTCTCTAGAAAACAGCCTCAGTTGTTCGCAGTTACTGGTTACAGCAGACATAGGGACTAGAGCAGACTCTTTGGAACTGGGTAAGGGGAGGATGCTGGACTTAGTTATATTCACATCCAGAAATAAACCTTATTTTCATGACACAGTTTACTAGATATACATTTGTAAAGTTTTTTTTTTAAGAGAAGACTCAAAATGAAATGCAAATAGCATGATACAGATAGTTTATATCATCTTGGAAACAGGAGTTTGTTACAAATACAAATGTTAATGTTTCTGCAGGTAGAGATCAAGAGAAACAAGGAACATGACATTGCAAACAAGTGGAAAGGGGATTCCTTGTTACCCACGTTCACATTTTACAGTGTCACTGTTATGTGTGGTCACAGTGTCACAGGTCCAGGCTATTAGGAGTTAGACGGCTCTCACGTCACTACTCATCTGGTAACACCAGAGCTCTCGCAAGCTGCATAATTCACTGGGGCTCCATTTATAATATCTCTCAACACTTAGAGGGAAAAGAGTGCAGGATCATCATCATCACCATCATCATCATCATCATCACCACCACCACCAGCGTAATCAATCATCAACATCAGTTGCTTTCTTAAAACTGTTCTTTTCATTTTCTGTAGGCATGGTTGTTCACACATAATGACCTTTATCTCACTTTTGGAAGATAACAATTTTTATGGTTGCTACATGAAATAGGTAGTGAGACTGTACATTATTTTATGTTTGCCTGTTGTCAAATGAACTCCCATTGCTCTCTCTTCTTCCTCTTCCTCACATGAGAACTCTGATAGAGAGTCTGGGTCTCCTCTTTAGATGTCATTGGGAGATTGAAACCAAAGGATCCCTGTAAGCAGTTCCCCCTCCTCTATCACCTCAAGAAAACAAAAGCCCTGGCTCAATCAAAGCACAATGACCTTGCTGAAGGGCCTTTCTTGTTCTTGAAGAGATGTCACATATGTGTGTGATAAACATCCCATGCCCCTTTGAGGTGTGTTTGTCATCATCCTAGACATCCACACCATGTTTGGTGGGTCCCTCTGCCTCTGTGTGGTGTCACCTATGCCTGGCACTGTGAGCATGATGCTAAGTCAATGACCATCACCACTGGGCATTTTTGTTCGCTGGCATTGTGGCCTTATGCCTCTGGTGACCCCCTTCCAGCTTGCATAAGCCCTGTTGATGGCCAGCTTGAACACTGAGCTGTGTGTGGCTGTGCTGTACAGTTGTGTCCAGCATGATCTCAGGTAGATTAAGCTGACAAAGTGTAGAAGGTTTGAATTTTTATTGAAATTGGGCACAAGTGTGTGTGAAAAAGACTCTGTCTTATGTGCATGAGAGAAGGTTGTCTGTGTTTACAACACACATTTTTAATCTGAGAATTCAGAGGTGGGCACAGAATAGAAATCCAGAGAGGCTGCCTGAGGGAAACTGTTACAGGAGAAAAACCTCCTCCTGCAACTGATCCTAGTGTCCAGGGATCAGTTGTAACCACCCCTTGATGGTCACAGCCCCTCCTGCAGGGAGGTTTGTTCTGGACTCACCGTGGGTTCTCCTCACATTGTCTCCCTCACAGTGACACATGGTCACAGTCTCAGCTCTCAGTCTGTTCATTTGCAGATAGGCAGTGTTTTTAGAATCATCTCTTGAGATGGTGAATCTGCCTTTCACAGATACAGCATATTCTCTTCTGTGACTGTTAGCTTGTTTCTAATTAAACCTACCCACTCTAGTCCTTGTCCTGGAACCTGGTGGATGCAGTTTATACAATAGTCACTGAAAGTGAATCAACAACCTTTACAGGAGAGTCTCAGAGACCTTCAGGCTGTCTCAGGTGCCCCCAGATTCCACCAGCTGCAAATGATATCACAAACCTGCAGAAAACAGACTCCTGTTAGGAGTGGACACACACTTAAGCCTCCCTTTCTTCATAATGTCACCATATAAAAGCATCAGAGCTGATGCCCAGCTCAGCAGAAACATTATGGAGCTTCCTCTAGATTAACTGCTGCAGTGACTACAAACTGCAGAGACCTGGGGACTGGGGCTGCTCTCCCTAAAAGTCAGGGACAGTGACAGGGATGGGTATATCAGCACATGGAGCACCAATTTGCATGTGCTCCTACACTTTGGGACAGAACACTGAAGTCCATAGGTGAGGGCCCACTCTTGACTCAGAGGGACAAGCATTCTTCTGGTAGTGAGAGTTTTATAAGAGGCTGGTTAGTTTGCATGTTGCAGGGTTATTCTTGTTGCTAATTTCTACCTTCAGTCATTTTAACACAATTTAATTAGGGAAACATTCCACACGTACAGTGTTTCATGCTATGGCTCACAGTAAATGCCCTGTGCGACCTTGCCCATGTGTGAACATACATAGAGAGGCTCTTCCCCATCATCAGCCTCCCTGGCTGAGGTCAGTGGGCACTGCAAGGGCTGCTGTCTTGTTCTTTCAAGACAGAATCTGAGCCCATTGTTCGACTGTGCACCAAGAATCCATTATTGTGTAGAAAGAGAGTGGGAAGAAAGAAGAAACATATGCAGAGTCTTTTACCTGCTCTGGACACTTTCTGCACTCAGTTTCCTCCTCCTCCTTCCCCCAATGACTTACTGTCACATCAAATGCCCAATGTGCACACAGCACACCAGTTATTATCCTCTAAGGTGCTGCTATGATACAAATGCCATATGTCATTAACATACACAATTGCTGGGAATTTTTAAAAGTGGCAGGCTTGGTTAAACTGATAAAACTTAAGTGAACCCTGAATCCCTTTTGGTCAATCCTTCTCCTGAGCGTTGTTCACTCTATACCTTCATGAGCTCCTCAGTCATGTTCCTGTGACACCATGACTGGGAGAATTTATGCAGTGATCCTGAATTTATAGATTTTACCTCCAGTGGAAGCTGGATCTCTCTCAATGCTGATGTGGAAAGTAAAAAAAGTTATGGATTATACTCACTTCTAATGCTGCTTTTCTGTTACATCAGTTTAGGAGCCTCCCATGACCTGCAACCAGAAAATTTTGCCTATGGAAGAAATCAACTGAGAAAAATTACCCTTGGACATCACTGCAGTACAATTTGTGCTCTACTTTTCACAAAAAAATATCGCAGACCTTGGGAGTCAGTCCTTGTGGTCACGTTACACTACAACCTTAATCCATTCTGCATGCTGTAACAAAGTGCCATAGACTGTGAGATTGACCAGCAACAGAAATTTCTTTCTCACAGTTCTGGATGTGAAAAATCAAGAATAGATGCCAGCACTTTTGATGACTGGTAGGAACCCCTCCCTAATGGCTGTTTGCTGTAATCTCAGAGCGTGGATCCGGCACGGGAGCTTCCTCTTCCTCTGTTAAAATGGACCTGATCACGTTCATGAGAGCTCCACCCCAGGACCATCACTTGTCCCAAGGCCCCATGTTCTAACACCATCACATGAGCTTCAGGTTTCAATATGTGAGTTTTTAAGTGACACTAACACCATCTCATAGCAACAACAAATGAATCGAACCATGATTCCACCCATTTGGAAGGCTACTTCAGTAGAGCTCCCCACAAATGTGAGTAGAGGATCCCCATAAATCTGTGGATGCTTCTCACCTTTAGAAGCAGAAAGTAGACCCAAGCTCTTCAGAACAAGCTAATGAGCTTGTAGAGTACACAGGTTCCAACCTATACTTTGAACAAAGATGTCCATGTAATTTCTAATTTCCTACCTTACTGCATGCATATAACCATCATTCTCATTTTTATGGACTAAAATAATTTTCCACTCATAATTACAGGTGGCTGTGTTCTCACTCATGTTTCCAAGGAGCTAACTGAAAAACTGAGCCAGGCTCTAGTGTTTGATGTCTGATGCTGACATTTTGATATTCACCCATCTTTCTCCTCTCATGTACATGTGGGAAATCTGACATGGAAGTGAGGAATTCTCCCTAGTTTGATGCAGGGGGGAGATGGAAACCACACAAACTCCTCCTGTGAGCAGGATCCTGCTCAGGGATGAACAAGAAAACCTGCTCCAGACTCCTTATCTGACTTGACAAAGCCATTCCTGACCTGCTGAAAAGTCAGCCCTGCTCTCAAGAGACTCCTCAATGAAGGGACAAACATTTTCACAGCCCATCTGTGTGTGTGACATCATCAACCTGGACATCTGCACCATGCTATGGTGGGGGTCCCTCTACATCCACATGATGTCCACTGCTATTGATGTCTTGGATGTGGAATTAAGTCAGTGACCATGACACTTGTTTCCTGCCCCCCCGCCACTCCTGGAACTGGGTTCCTACAACAGTGGTACCCTCTGCCCAGTGTTATATTCGAAAGTGAGAGTGAAGAAACTAGGAACCGATAGACTCTTAAAATGTTTTATTGGCCAAACAAAGTTTTTACCTGCGCAGGGGCGGACTCTCCCAAATGTGACCGGAGTCACTGTGCTTCACAGAGCAACCAAATGAGAGCCGCGTCTGAGCTTACAGGCTATGGGTTTTTATAATAGCAGAGCAAGCAAGCATTTGCACAGAAGCAGGATGTGGCAGTTAGCTATTGGCTCAGGGGATTGGCGCCTCTATACCTTATTGGTATTGGCTCAGGGGATTGGTGCCTCTATACCTTATTGGTTGTTTACAGACAAATACGGGCGGGAAGGCTTCCCGGGCTTATGCCTGGGATTTAAAATTTTCTATTTCCTCATATTGCTTGTTTTTCTCTATTTCTCAACCTTTCACTAACCACGGCACCTGCATTGTTAACAGGAACCAGGATGCCTTGAGGCTCACCTCCTGGTTTGGCAGTAAAAGCATTAATTTTCTGGCACGGTCCTAACATTCCCTCCTTCTCTAGGACCATGGGTCAAACCCTTGACACGTCAGTCTGGGGCAGCCTGGTGTAGGGCTGGTACAATACCATAAGCTTCGCTGTATCAATCCGGTCTCTAATAAAGTTGAGAAGCTTATTTATGATGACTGGTCCTATAGTGAGGAGCAATATTAGGAGTAGGAGGAGGCCAGCTATGGCTGAGATCAAGGTGGTTAACCACGGTGAGGACTGGAATAAAGATGCAAACCAATTTTTATCTTCAGTCATTTGCTCTCTTTCTTTAAGCCTTCTTGTGAGGGTTTTGATATTCTCTTTTATTACCCCTGAATGATTTGCATAAAAACAACATTCTTCCCCTAAAACTGCACACAACCCTCCCTGTTTTAGGAATAATAAATCTAGTCCTCTTCTATTTTGTAAGACTACTTCAGCTAGCGAGTCTACTTGACGCTCTAAATAAATGACTTGATCTTGGAGCAAGGATATTTTCTTCTACTAAAACTGTGGGGGCCTGCACTCTGGTGAAACCGCATGGAATCTCCTCCCTCTGGCAAAGTTTATAATCATATAAAGGACAATGGACGAAGGTCTCATCTTCTTGTAACTACTTCTGGCTGGACATGGACGTCGTCTTACCTACCCTTGGGTCAGGGGTGCCCTGAAAGGGAGGGGTGCAGCACAGAGGGAGTCCTTCCTGTAAGGGGAAGGATTTTACAGAATCCTGGTCAGTTGGCAGTCACCAGGAAGTCACAGGCTTGGTGTCCAAAGGCTGGCATTACTGGACAGTTGGCACTCTGGTCAGGTCATATTCTGGAGGAGACAGACTTCAAAAGACAGTTGGAAGCACAATTAAATTATAACCACCAAATGACCAAGGCAGGGTCTTAGGTAAAGAAATGGCTTATCTGGAGGAAGATATACAAGGCATGTTACACCTATCCAAAACGCTGGTGGCCCAGTATACTTCACTGGGGCTGAGGGGACTATATTGGGATTTCCCTCTTTTCAGATATCTGGGCCCTTTCTGTCTAAGCCATCAAGACAGAAAAGGGCAAATTAGTTCTAAAGTGAAGCCCACAGACTGCCCCAACCCTTCACCAACCCAACCACTTAGTTCAGCCAAACCGTTGAGCCTCATGGGGCGATGATGAAAAATGGGCTTCTCAAGTGAGGCCTGTATTGCAACCAATTACCCAGGTAATGAGGTCATAGGCATACGCCCTATGAAAACAGGAGAACACACAGGTTAATTCATATAACAATCCCCAAAACAGTCTCTGTGGCTGTGAGATGGTCCTTCCTGCCTGTAATTGTACATCCTTGGTGACATTACAGACCCAGTTTCAACTTTCAAATGAA
>PVKU01017142.1:0-12344 GCA_004027475.1 Anoura caudifer | reverse complement strand
TAGCCAACCTATCAGAAGCACAGTTCAAAGCTCTGGTGATTAGAAAGCTCACAGAATTGGTTGATTTTGATTGCAAATTAGGGGAACAAATGGAAGCTACAATAAGTGAAATGAAGAAAAATGCACAGGGAACCAATAGAGATGGGAGGAAAACTGGGACTCAAATTAGTGGAGTGGACCAGAAGAAAGAAACAACCAAACAGAAAACAAGGAAGAAACAAGAATTCAAAAACATGAGGAGAGGCTTAGGAACCTCCAGGACACCTTTAAACGTCCCAACATCCGAATTATAGGGGTACCAGAAGGGGAAGAGGAAGAGCAACAAGTGGAAAACTTATTTGAACAAATAATAAAGGAGAACTTCCCCAATCTGGCAAAGGAAATAGACTTCCAGGCAGTCCAGGAAGCTCAGACAGTCCCAAAGAAGGTGGACTCAAGGAGGAACACACCAAGGCACATCATAATTACATTAGCCAAGATTAAAATGGAGAGAATTCTAGAAGCAGCAAGGGATAAGGGCACAGTCACCTACAAAGGAGTTTCCATCAGACTGTCAGCAGATTTCTCAAAAGAGACCTTCCAGGCAAGAAGGGGCTGGAAAGAAGTATTCCAAGTCATGAAAGGCAAGGACCTACATCCAAGATTGCTCTATCCAGCAAAGCTGTCATTTAGAATGGAAGAGAAGATAAAGCGCTTCTCAGATAAGGTGAAGTTAAAGGAGTTCATTATCACCAAACCCTTATTATATGAAATGTTAAAGGGACTTATCTAAGAAAAAGAAGATAAAAAATAGGACAGTAAAAAGACAGCAAACTCACAGGTATTAACCACACTTAAAACAAAAGCAAACTAAGCAAACAGCTAGAACAGGAACAGAAACTCAGAAATGGAGATCACATGGAGGGTTTGCAACAGGGGAGTGGGAGGAGGAGAGAGGGGGAAAAGGTACAGAGAATAAGTAGCATAGACGGTGGGTAGAAAATAGACAGGGAGAGGGCAAGAATAGTGTGGGAAAAGAAGCTAAAGAACTTACAAAACATGGACATGAACTAAAGGGGGAAATGTAGGTGGGAGGGGGTGTGCAGGGGGGAGGGGAATGATGGGAAGAAATGGGACAACTGTAATAACATAATCAATAAAATATAATTTAAAAAAATTTTCAATTTTATGCATTTTAATTAACTTAAACCATCACATGTGACTAGCACATACTAAATTGGATGGTAAGAAATAGACTCCAAAAATATATGGGGGAACTTAGAAGGTATATTTTTCCTGTTGCAATTACTCCTAATTGGGAGACTTCCAAATAGACTTTTGGATATTTTCTCCCCAAGCATGTGAATTTCAACAGATAGACCTGTCACATTTTTATCAACTCTTGCCAAATGTGAGTCAATGGAATCACCAAAACCGAAGTAAAATAGGGTACTGGGAGTAAGATCATGAGTTGTAGTATGGCCCAATTTCAAATCCCAGCTTGTTTACTAACCAATTGTAGCCCTTTGGACAAATCACCTTAACTTTCCAGCCTTAGTTTCCTCATCTGCAAAATGAGGATACTAGTGTGGTAGGGAGTAAGAGAGACAGGAGCAGAGCCAAGTACAGAAGGTCATCAGGGTAGAAAGCCCCAGGTGCCTAGCAACTAGCAAAACTGGGAAAACTAGGAGCTTGCCCTCAGGGCAACTTCTCCTCACCCACACCTTTCACATTGCTAGTCCTGAAGTTCAGATTCTCCCCTGACCCTTCCTCTCCTGACTTGTTGTTACTCATTCCAGTTAGACCCCCTTAAAGGGAGAACAAGCAAAGGAACCAGAGAACAGCCCTTAAGCATCAAGCCCTCAGGTCAATGAAGTTGTCACTTGCGTCTAATACATCGAGGCCTCAGTTGTGTTTCAGCTCCAGGCCCAGAAAAGACCAAAACCAGACAAGTGATACCACAGCTGACTTCAGGACCAGCTGCACTGACAAATGATACCAACCAACCAGTGGAGACCATGACCCTGGAAGGACACACCTAGAAAGCTGATGAATATTCTGAGATCCTCCCTTGGGACCTCCCCTAAAATCTTCACCCTTAAAAGCCCTTGTGATGGAAGACCCTTGGAGCTCTCCCTTCTGAGAGCAAGCTGAACCTTTCCTCTGCTCCTTTTCTCCCCGCCCAAAGTCCCCTGCCAGGTGCACTGATTCATTGATGCATGGATGTGTTACCTTCACCTTTATCTCTCCTAAGCTCCAAGGGCCTCTTCTTTTGTCTCTGTAACTTGTTTCCTGAGCCCATTTCTTCTACAGCTCACTTCTTCCACCTCTGGGACTTTCTAAATAAACTTTCTTTTATAGTTTGAGTCTTGACTCTGAATTCTTTCTTAGCCAGAACTCAAGTACCAAGGTTGCTAAACCAAGATTTGGTCTGATCCCACCTGCTTAACACCTGGTGTCATTCTCACCACCACCAACACTAGTACCTGCTTCATCAGGACATTGTGAAAATTAAAGGAGATAATGCATTTAGTAGCATGCTTAGAATATGTAGTTAAGCTCAATAAATTGTAGCTCCACTGTTAATTACAAAATAACAACAAAAACATCCCCACAGATCCAGAAAACTATGTTGGATGCCTATATACAATTTGCCTGCAAACCATTTTAATTCTACAAGAGCTTTTGGCATAGTCCAGAGTAAATACCAGGGGTATATTATTTTGAGTATATGTGGGATGTTAGCACTTTGCAATTAGACAGGAGGCATTGCCATTACTAACCAAGATCTACATACCCACATGGTGTCTTACCAAGCAAAGCAGGCATGATGATAATTCGCTGACACTGGCATCCTTCCAGATCCATGGCCCAGATCTCTTGTCCTTTTACAAAGTATATCTGCGGTTTCTTTAGGTGAGTGGTATCAATAGTCATTGCTCCACTTAACTCGAATTCAGTCACATTGCAAGAACATTGGCTCCTTCCATTTGGATGGTTTGTTGCTGGGGGTTGCAGAATGTGGTGCAAGGACTGGTTGATAATACTGTAGTAGAAGATCTGAGAGCCCCAATCGGAAACTTCTGTCCAATACAAGCGACTATTGGGGGGAAAAATACCCTCCAACTTAATGAGTAAAATATATCATTTCAAATATTAGTTTATTATGAAGATCAATCATTTCTAATTATCGGAGGCACAAATGCAACCTTTGGGGAGAACATGTTCATGTGCCCAATAACCTTATTCTGAGATGGAAGAGGTCACAAGAAATCTAGTTTGTAGCATTTTCCAATGGTTTATTAATAAATGTGTTTATAACTAAAGCCTTGGACTATAAGGACCTTAGGCATTGCATTAATTAGCTCACTAATGGTTATAAATATAAAATATATTTGCAACTTTTCATCAACACCCATCTCTCTTCCTCTCATCTCAATTTTGTTTCTGCTTCTTAATCCTAATTAACAACCTAATTTTAAGATAGAAAATATCCATGCTTATGGCACAAAATATATCTTTCCAGCCTGAGAAACAATTGCTCGGTTGCTGAAGAGAGGCCTTAAAACTCATCTTAGGAGGACAGCAAATAAAGATAGATGAGCATAGAATAGATTTTACTGTGTAAGACATGTGGCCAATCTACCTCCTACTCATCTTCTGCCATTGTCTCTGTCCTGTTCTTGTCCTTACCAACTGAGGATTTTATTAAATTCACTGATATAGAGGTCCGATTTGGTTTCCTGCTGGTAATTAACTAAACTTTAGATTAGTTAAATTATCTATATGGGTTCAGTCTATATATTTGTGGGCTCATAATTTATAAGTAGAATTAATTATTAAAAGTTAATATAGTGAGTCAAGAACCCTAAGTACCTTATTTTCCTATCATTGACTTTTAATATTAAACCAAAGATATTATATTAAATATGTCTCTTCACATACCTTAAAAGAGGATACACAAAAAAAGAGATTATTGTTGAATTTCTGTTGCAAATTTGCAGCTTCCTGGGATATTTCAGCTTGTGTTCAAGATCAACATCAAATATTTGCGTTCCATTCTGCAAATCTTTCAGTACGAAGTAGAGGTGCCTTGAAATCCAGTCAACTGCAATAATTGTGATATCAAGAAGCATTGCATCTCGGAAAATCTTAAATCAGGTAGAAAACATAGCCAAGAAGATAGTGGTCATTTTTTTTTCAAATTTGAGGACTTTACTATAACCACTCATATTACTTACTTACTGCACCTCTCTTTCATAATCCCAACCTCAATAACTGGATTGTGTACCTTTGTAACTTCGGTCCTTTTCTCAGACTGTGTGTTTTCCCTGGGTGATTTCAACTGCTGTGGCTTCAACTGTAATCCATGAAGCAGTGCTACAAATCCACACCTTCGGGCAAGATCCCTCATTGTGTTACTGATTCAAATAAACTGCCTACTAAACACATACAAATTATCTCAGGAAATGGAACTCATCACTCTGTGCCCAAATCCCTGTTCTCCTGGGGAGAGCATTTATGTCTTTATGGGTTTCCGAACACTCACCTGAAGAGCAATCCGGTCAACTGCGGTTCATCCATGATTTCTTCCACCCATTGCTACCCATTGTGAATTGGCCTCATTTTAGATATCTCCCCAATATTTCCTCTCCCTTCTCACCTCAGTGCCTCTCATTTCCTGCCTTTTCTCTCTGGATTTCTGTGATGGCCTCCTAATCGTCTCAGGTCTCAGACTTCACCTTCTCTAAGTCATTAGCACACTGTTAACAGTGAGGTCTTTCCACAACACAACCTGATCATGTTATAATGACCCACTAATTTGCTTTAATGGCTTGCTCTTGGCTTTGAGATTGATACTTGACTCCTTAGTACAGTAAAGGAGGCCCATTATATGCAGGCTCCTGCCTACCACTCCAGCTTTACCACCTGCCTTTCATTGTGTCCTCACCTCCTCCATTCCAAACTGCCTCTATTTATAGCTCCCTGAACATGCCATACGACTCTTGTTTTCCTGACTTTGCACTTGCTTCTTCCTCAGCTTTTCTCCACCTTCACCTGATTCACCTTCTTTGTGCCCAAGATGTCTTTCCATCCTACCACAGCCATCAGCACTCCAACCCGGACTGAGCATCCATTGTCTGTGATTCCACCGGACCCTGCCCCCAACGCAGCACTTACACTATATTCTGCCTCCTCCACTAGCTAACACTCAGTAAATGCCTACCACATGCCGGGCATTGTGCTAAGTGCCTTACATACATTATCTCATTTGATCTTCATAGGAACCCTACAATGAGGTACAACCGAGTGGTTAAATAACTTGCTGATGGTCACAGATCTAGTAAGAGGTGGAGTCAAAATTAAATCTTGGTTGTCAGGTTTCAAAGCTCATCCTCTTGATCACTATGCAATACTGTCTTCCTAGTGTTCGACCAGTACTAGACTGGTGTGTTTAAGGACTGTAATTTTCCTTTTTCACTTCTAGTCCAGGAACTTACAGTGCCTCAAACCCAACAACTGTTTGCTAAATTAATCCTTAATGATGTTTGCCCAAAACCTAGTCTGAATTCATTTGTGACTGAATAGTTGTACAACATCTGTCTTTGACAACCATTCTAGGTGTAATGACTCACCCACAGGCCAGTCATTTTAATTGCAGGGCAGTTTGATATGTAAATGCTCTACTTCCTTTTGCAGCTCTACTGAAAATGCTCTTAATGAGAACCATGCCAGTTAACATCCTTCATTTCCAAAGAACTACATAGTGACATACCTCAGAACTAGACCGATTGTGCATGTTCAGAAGGAAGAGTGAGTCTCCCTGAGCATAATACCCCATCGCATTATCAGCCGTGTAGGCCATGGCACGGATGTCTCTTTCTGCGGAAAACGCCCACACAGCTTGATTTTGATCCATATCTAACAAAACTATCTGGTTGCCAAAAAGAGTTATGAGGTGTGGCAATGGTTTGATTTCTGAAAACAAAAACAAACAAAAAAACCCAAGTAGGCGATATGTGTGAGAAAAAATAACTTTTGCTTACCAAAATCCCTTAACTCGATATCAGGTCATTTTGAAATTCATGGATTTCCTTTGAGTTCATCTGCTGTATCAGGCTCAATTCAGACAGGCTGGTGGTCTATGCCTATGTTTTTTTTTAAGCATGTTTAATGAGGATAAAATTGATCACTTTATTTGACTTTAACTTCTGTGAGGAGACTGTGCTTATATTCTGAGAATACCAATGGTTAAAAACTTTTTTAAAACACTAATTGTTATTTACATGGGTTTTAGATAGTACCTGATGTGTGGGACTTTACCAAGTCAGAAAATGGTCCAGGTCCTTTGGATGTGAAGACTCGAACCTAAAGAAAGAAAAAGATGCCAAAAATTGCACTCAACAGTGTCCTTGGTGACAATGATTAAGTTCTGGGGCTAATAAATTATTGAGTATTTCATTTCACACTCTTAATAGACATTATTAAATATTTCAAATATTTATATCTAAGTATATAGTAATAAACCTCAAAAGGAAAAATATTGCCCACACTCCTGTTGGTGGGTTTTCTTGTCTAGAAAAGGTAGAAAGTAATGGCGCAAATCTCTGTGGCAAAAATATATAATTTCTAAAAAAAATATTCTTTAGCTAGTTCCAAAACTAAGTCACATAGAACATTTTACAGAAATAAACTTATACAGATTATGGTAAAATTTTACTTACCTTGAATTCAACAACTAGAAATTTTAAATAAGTTTATGTACTTTTTAAAAGATTTATAAAAAAGAAATAATTAAACCTTGTATTTGAAAGTGAATTGTGTGTTTCAAACCACTTTTACATATGTTATCTATTTTGATCCTCACATCTACTAAGAGTATAAACTGGACAAGGATCATAATTAAGGAAAATAATTCGTCCCCAATGACACGTGTAGAAACAGGCAGAAGAACCAAGTATTCTGAGGTCTATGTATTTTCCTTCCACTGTGCCATGCTGCATCCTAACAGCAAAGTGTTTTAAAACAATCTTTATTAGATGTCTTTCATTGTATAATAAATCATTTCCATTTCCAACCTTGCACATGTATATACAATAGTCATAAAGAAAATTGACACCCATAAGATGACCTTGAAAGATAGATCCTCAGGTGCCTCCTCAATCAACAAAGCATTGAATTATTTCTATCATACTTCTAGTTTTAAATACACTTTACTATATTCTATATATAACTACCTGTGTATGATAGTTATATATCATGGAGCATATATATATCAAGCAGTCTTTACTTTTGCACAGAAACCTGTTAAATGAAACCTATGCATATTCATGTTTATCACTTCGCACAGGTCTGTAGTGACTGATATTTGAAATTATATATACATATAGACAGATATACTTAACCAGAATATTTATTTAAACAGAATATATACAATTCTTCACAAATGGGAATATACATTATCTTTAGCTTTTATGTACAATTTTTAAATTTTTATAGGTAGACATAATATATTATGAAAACAATTAAATTAGAATTTTACAAAAAATAAATCCTTAGGAAACCCAAATCTCTAAGACAATCTCCAAAATATTATGTTACCAAAAAAGAAATAGAAAATATCTCTGAGTATATACAACATTGTCACCAACTTGGTATTTAAGGAAGACATGAAAATCATCAAGCCATCTACATGGCAAATTATTTCACAGGAAATCTAAAATGTCAGAACAGTGTGGCAGTAGCTTTTTCCTGATTCCTGTTCTCTCTGACTTTCCCTCTATCAGCAGCCAGATGATAACTGAGAGATGTCAACTGCCCAGACCCTCAGTTTCGATTTCCATTGGTAGTTCTGTGTCCGGGCAGCCAGATGATTCACAGCAGCAATGTGATATGAAGGGAAGGACTCTGGCAGTTGGACTGTGGGACACCACTTCCCAACCATTCAGCTTTGCTAATTCATTGGTACACCCAGGGACATGGCTTTTTCTTCCCCCTACCTCCAAAAGGATAAGGTTCAAGTGAGATAATAAATATAAAAGAACCTACCAGAATAATGCCCTATGGTGATTGCATCAAAAATAATAGTTTTTCTTAATCTGAAAGCAGGAAAGTTGTCAAGATGCCCTTTACCCCCTCTCCTTTGTACCTTTGCTGCCCACTTGACCTCCATGATCACAGTGAACCTCAAATTATTGACAGAATGGCAGATTTTTAACCTAGTCCTTTAATCAACCTTCCGTTTGCACTATTAAGACTCCCATAACCCTGCTTTCATTCTCATACCTGGAAAGCAACGATGTACCCGGGACTTACGCCCTCAAGCTGAAAAGACATCACTGAGGGAGTGACACTGACAGAAATCCAGTCTTCACATGTTTTGTTTATGTCACTTTGGTTGGCTATTTGATAGAAAATTTCGAATCTTGTTAACACACCATTTTCATGCTTAGGCTTATTCCACCTAAATTCCACCACAACTTCATTTTTGCTGCGGTATTTTCCACTTGATAATATAAATATTCTGGGATTCTCCGGTGCTGTTGGAACTGAAAAGCAAAGACACAGGCAGGGCAGGAAAGAATAGAAGGTTGACTTTTACCTTTCATAATGAGGGTGTGGAGCAACTTAGTAATAAATACTTCTTATTCCAGACAGGTGAGGTATATCTATCTTGTTCTTAAATATCTTTAGGTAAGAATAATCCATGGATTTCTTCAGGAACCTATCTCAATATTTTAGCAAATCTCCCATATGTTCAATCAAACCCCTCTTACTATCACTGAGCATGTTTTTCTTGTCTGTGCACTGTTCAGATGGAAGGTGGCTGATTCTCCTTATAAAATACAATATTTACTCTCATCCTGACAGAGTGGTTTAGCTGAAGGTGGAAATGGCAGTCACCCAGGAGGAAGGCAGGAACTCCATCTAGCCTTCAGCTAGTTTGGGGTTTAAAATACAGAATTTCAGGCATCCTAGACCTTCTCACCTTGAACCTTCTCAGGAGGCAGGACGTTTCCCAAGAGTATGATTTGAGGGTCGCCATTTATTTTAGAGCCAAACCAAGCAATTTACTCTTGCTCAGTCCTTTAATTAATTTCTCTCTCAATCAAGAGAAATTTTTCTTCCTGATTTTCAAGTCATTCCATCTAAGATATGCTTCTTCTTTGTTTGGATTCTTCCACAAGGTCCCCTCCTACTCTCCTCTCCAATCACATTGCTACTTAATGTTCAACACTCACATTGTTATCCAATCTCCAGGCCTTACATTTACTCATATGGGACACTCACTCTCTGGCTTCATTCCTTGGGGCCCAGCTAGTGTTTCCACTCCCTAAAGGCCTTCCCTGGCCATACCAGTACGTATATTGCCCTCTCCTAAGAATGCTGAGGCAGCTTGCAGTCTTGTCTACTTACTCCATGCCCTTGCTACTCACTTATCACTGTCTTATTTCTGCTATCACTAGCAGAATGTGTTAATCTCTCTACCGTTTTATGAGCTCTATCAGAGAAAGCACCTTTTCTTATTCTCCCCAACTCTAGTATAGGACTGGTATACTGTAAATGCTTAATAAACATTTGTTGATTTGAGTAATTTCCTGACTGCATTGTAAATTTCCTGATGAACAAGGCCAAATCTTATCAGTCTTCTTTATTGTCCCCAATATCCAGCAGAATGCTGCCAGCTCTTACTACATCCCCTGATGAATGCAGTCAAGTCCATTTCCACAAAGGAATCCAACCAAGGATGACATCCCTGGACAATCTCAAAAGTAGCATACTTGGACCCAAATGCTAACTGCTCTGAACCTGCCCAAGCTGTACTACATTCTTGTTACAAGACTCATGGTAAAATATTGTTGAAAGAATCTGAACAGTAAAAAAAAAAAAAAACAATAGTAACTGGATGACCATGTTTATTGAGATTTTACTGCCGGCCAAGTCCTGTGCTAGGCAGTTTATATAAATAAATCAGTATAATACTATCATTTGCCAACATTTGCAAAAGTGACTGAATGGAAATTTGATGAAACTGTAGTGAAAAGTACAGATTAAGTCCCAGCCCTGTCACTTACTAGCTACCAGCTATTTCACATTGGGAAACTCCTGGGCTTCTGTTTTCTCCTTCTCAAAATCAAAATAGTAATACCTGTCTACCTGACTCACAGTTGTGCATGTATTAAATGAAATGATGTTTGTGACACATGATAGGTATGTGATAAATGTCTAGTAAAGGAGTGATACACATAAATATGCTTTTAACACTTTAAAGTGATATACACATGTAAAGATATAGCTAGTATCCATTTTTAAATATATTCCAAAGGAAAACATCAAATTTAGACAACAGCTACTCACCTAGAGACGATTGTGAATTACAGCCTATGAGAACATCTCCCGATAAGCTGCTCTTCCTCAGAACTGTCTCTGCTTTTAAATGCCCATTTTCCTTACGAAGCATTTCACAAATTACCTAAAGCATGTTTCTGCATCTTGCATATCATTGCAAATAAGTGAAGTGGTTTTAAAGAAATCTTTGAAATATATTTGTGGAATCAATTATGCAGATTAATTTTAATAGTACTGTTCTAGCCTCCAAAAGGGAATGGAAAGGGTATTGAATCTAAACACATCTACGAAACTGAAAGTTATTCCAAAAAAACATAGTGATTATCCATTCTAGAACCTGCACAGTGAGATTCTGCCTTTTTCTTTTTGAAAGATTTTAACCCCTGTACCTGTTTCAGGTGCTCGAAGTGACAGAGATGTTTTCGGGCCCTTTCCCCAGTAGGTATAAGGAGTGACAGAAAGATTAAATAAGGCGTAAGGCTCCAGACCTTCCACAGTAAATACAGGTAAAGGTTGTTGCTCACTAGCCAGGAACTAAAATGTAAGCACAAAACATTATTTTCTTAGGGGGAAAATCATAAAATCTTTTATTCCCGCTTAACTAAAATCTTCAAACTTTGGTTCACATGTGAAGTGAAACCTTGGAATTTTGGAAATGCTCTGTTTGTAAGTTCCATGTGGTTCCACATAGACCAGTCAAAGTGTCTGACACGCCAGCTCCGAACACTAACCGCACAGGGGTCAGAGACTGGCTGTAGACAAAGGACCTCAGGTATAATCGTGATGGCAGATGCCAGTGGAACAACCACGGAGAGGGGCTCACCTAAGTGAAGAAACTACAAATCAGTGTGGGCAGTGTGGGCAGGGTGGGTGTGGAAGGCACAGGTTGTTTGAGAAATGGGAGTTACTAGAACCAATGCCATACCTTAGGAGGAACACTAAATTCCACACTGTAGAAAATCGCACCCCAATCCACTGCTGGAACAGCATCCCACAGGATTCGAAACCCTGAAGCATTTCCTTCGATCCTAAAGGAAGATTCTTGAACAGAATCAGGGATCACTTTAGGGGTGAAAGAAAAACTCCCTAGGAGGAGATGAAAGGAAGAATGGGGGAGAAGCAACTTAGAATTATCGATCATAATAGAAAACCCAGAAAGTTAATACTAATTACTAACAGTAGCAAAACAAAATGTTCCTTTCTTTTAATATGTTCTGAAAATTACCTTTTTCTGACTATTTTAAGCTGTAAATTTGGATTAAGAGTAAATGGACTGCAAGCAAACCAACAGAAACTACTAAAACCTTTTTCCTCTTAAAACATAATTCTTAAGAAAAAATCCCAACCCAAACATTTATTTAACAGAAAGTGAGGAGGAGCAAGGGTATGCAGTAATAAAATATTATACCTGGCAGGGGCTTGAGGGATGTCTGAATAATTGTGAACTGATTACACCTGGCTGGCTCCAACACAGAGACACTGGTTCGCTGGCCTATCTCTTGAGTTGTTATAATCTTAAAGCCATCGATCCAGAAGAGCCGACCACTGTAGTATGTCAGTGCATTCTGGGAAATTTCTGAAGTACTCCAGGCTGCAAATTCTGTGATGGTGATATTCCCAACACTGCTGTAACACAACACCGATTAGTGTCAGTGTGTATGGCGTGGGGGAAGGGCAGGCACGTTCAAGTACTGGAGGAAACCTGTGTTTGCGTGTGTGTACATAAAAGCAAAGAGAAAACACCTTGCAACAATAATTGTCATTTTTTAAGTTTAATATTAAGTTGATTTATACATCTTTTTTTAAATTTTATTTTAATTGTTCTTGTACAGTTTTCTGTCTTTTACTCCCATCCCAGCCCACCGCCCCAGCCCTCCCCACCCCCCTCCCATTTCCACCCCCGCTAGTTTTGTCCATGTGACCTTTATACTTGTTGTTCCAAACTCTTCCCCTTTCCCCCTGAAATTCCCTCCCCTCTCCCCTCTGGTGACTATCAACCCCTTCTCAATTTCAGT
>PVKU01017141.1:0-12342 GCA_004027475.1 Anoura caudifer | reverse complement strand
GTCACAGCTTATATTTAAATCTTTTATCCACCTTGAATTTATTTTTGTGTATGGTGTAAGTTGGTGCTCGAGTTTCATTTTTTTGCATGTAGCTGTCCAGTTCTCCCAACACCACTTGTTGAAGAGGCTCTTTTTACTCCATTTTATGTTGCTGTTCCCTTTGTCAAATATTAATTGACCATAGAGACTTGGGTTTATTTCTGGGCTCTCTGTTCGATTCCAGTGGTCCATGTGCCCGTTCCTGTGCCAGTACCAGGCTGTTTTGATTACAGTGGCCTTGTAATACAGTTTGGTGTCAGGTAGTGTGATCCGTCCTACTTTGCTCTTCTTTCTCAAAATTGCTGCAGCTATTCAGGGTTGTTTATGGTTCCATATAAATTTTTGAAGTGTTTGTTCTATGTCTATGAAATATGCCATTGGTACTTTAATAGGTATTGCATTGTATTTGTAAATTGCTTTGGGTAGTATGGACATTTTGATGATGTTAATTCTTCCGATCCATGAACACGGTATATGTTTCCATTTGTTTGTGTCTTCCTTGATTTCTTTCTTCAGTGTTGTGCAGTTTTCTGAGTACAGGTCTTTTACCTCCTTGGTTAGGTTTATTCCTAGGTATTTTATTTTTCTTTTTGTTATGTTGAATGGGATTTTTTCTTGATTTCTGCTTCTGCTCTTTCATTGTTGGTATAGAGAAATGCCTTTGATTTCTGGATATTGACTTTGTATCCTGCTGTTTTGGAAAATTCATTTATTAGGTGGAGCAGTTTTTTAGCTGAGTCTATAGGATTTTCTATGTACACTGTCATGTCATCTGCAAATAATGATAGTTTTGTTTCCTCCTTTCCAATTTGCATGCCTTTTATTTATTTTTCTTGTCTAATCACTGTGGCCAATACTTCCAATATTATATAGAAGAGGTGAAAGTGAACAAGCTTGTCTGGTTCCTGATCTTGGTGGAAAAGATTTTAGTTTTTGCCCGTTGAGTATGATGTTGGCTGTAGGTCTCTCATATATGACCTTTATTATATAGAGGAATGCTTCCTTAATTCCAACTTTGCTGAGTGTTTTTATCATAAATGGGTGCTGTACCTTATCAAATGCTTTTTCTGCATCTATTGAAAAGATCATGTGATTTTTAGCTTTGGTTTTTTTATATGATGTATTACATTTACTGATTTGCGAATGTTGAACCATCCTTGCATCCCAGGGATGAATCCCACTTGGTCATGCTGTATGATCTTTTTCATATATTGTTGGATGTGGTTTGCCAATATTTTGTTGAGGATTTTAGCATCTATGTTCATCAGCTATATTGGCCTGAAGTTTTCTTTCTTTGTTATGTCTTTATCTGGTTTGGGGATTAGGATGATGCTGGCTTCACAAAAAGAGTTTGGGAGTCTTCCATCATTTTGGATTTTTTGGAAAAGTTTGTGGAGGATAGGGGTTAGCTCTTTCTTAAATGCTTTGTAAAATTCTTCTGTGAAACCATCTGGTCCTGGGATTTTGTGTTTCAGGAGTTTTTTGACTACTGTTTCAATTTCATCTGCTGTTATTGGTCTGTTCAGGTTTTCTGCTTTTTCTTCATTGAGTTTTGGAAGATTATATTTTCTAGAAACTTGTCCATTTCGCCTAGGTTTTCAAATTTCTTGGCATACAGTTCTTCATAGTAATTTCTTACAATCCTTTGTATTTCTGTGGTGTCAGTTGTAATCTCTCCTCCTTCATTTCTGACTGTGTTTATATGGGTCTTCTCTCTTTTTTTCTTGATGAGCCTGCTTAAAGGCTTGTCAATTTTGTTCATCTTTTCAAAGAACCAGCTCCTGGATTGATTGATCCTTAGAATTGTGTTTTAGTCTCTATGTCATTTAATTCTGCTCTGATCTTGTTTGTTTCCTTCCTTCTACTTGCTCTGGGCTGTCTTTGTTGTTGTTCCTCGAGTTCTTGTAGGCATAGGATTAAGTTTTTTGTTTCAGATGTTTGTATCTTTTCTAGGTAGGCCTGTATTGCTATGTACTTCCCTCTCAGGACTGTCTTTGCTGTGTCCCATAAGTTTTGGGTTGTTGTGAGTTCATTTTCATTTGTTTCCAGAAACTTTTAAATTTCTTCCCTAATTTCATTCTTGACCCATTCATTGTTTAATAGCATGCTATTCAATCTCCACGATTTTGAGGACTTTGGGTTTTTCCACTGGGGTAGGTTTCTAGTTTCAGTCCCTTATGGTCAGAGAAAATGCTTGGTATGATTTCAATTTTCTTGAATTTGTTGAGGCTTGTTTTGTGTCCTATCATGTGGTCTATCTTTGAGAATGTTCCATGTACATTTGAAAAGAATGTGTATTTAGCTTCTTTGGGATGAAGGGCTCTCTATATATATCAATTAAGTCCATTTCATCTAGAGTGTTGTTCAATGCCACAATATCTTTGTTGATATTTTGTTTAGAAGATCTGTTCATTTTTGACAGCAGGGTGTTAAAATCCCCTACCATAGTTGTGTTGCTGTCAATATCTTTCTTGAAGTTCTCTAATATTTTCTTTATGTATTTAGGTGCTCCTCTGTTGGGTTCATATATATTTACAATGTTTATGTCTTCCTGGTGGACTCTTCCCTTGAGTATTATGAAGTGACCTTCTGGGTCTCTCTTTATGGCTCTTCTTTTGAAGTCTATTTTGTCTGATATGAGTATTGCTACCCAGGCTTTTTCTTCCTGTCCATTTGCTTGGAAAATTTGTTTCCAGCCCTTCACTTTGAGTCTGTGTAGGTCTTTTGTCCTGAGGTGGGTCTCTTGTAGGCAGCATATGTGTGGGTCATGCTTTCTTATCCATTCAGCTATTGTATGCCTTTTGATTGGAGCATTTAATTCAATTACATTTAAGGTTATTATTGATAGGTACTTATTCATTGCCATTTTTGTACCTATGTTCCTCTCTCTCTCTCTCTCCCTTTTCCTTTCTTTCCTTAAAACAGTCCCTTCAGCATCTCTTGCAGAACTGATTTGGTAGCGGTGTATTCTTTTAGACTTCTTTTGTCTGGGAAGCTCCTTATTTGGCCCTCTGTCTTGATTGAAAGCCTTGCTGGGTAAAGTAGTCTTGGTTGCAGGCCTTTGGTTCTCATTACTTGGAATATTTCTTGCCATTCTCTTATGGCTTGTAGTGTTTCCATTGAGAATTCAGCTGCTCACCTTATCGGGGCTCCCTTTTATGTTACTTCCTTTTTCTCCCTTGCTGCCTTTAAGATTCTCTCTTTGTCTTGGAATTTTGCCATTTTCATTATGATGTGTCTTGAAGTGGGCCTGTTAGGGTTTCTCTTGATTGGGACTCTCTGTGTTTCCTGGATTTGTGTGACTATTTCTCTCATCAAATTAGGAAAGTTTTCCATCATTACTTTTCCAAACAGGTTTTCTATCCCTTGCTCTTCTTCTCTTTCTGGTATCCCTATTATATGGATATTATTCCATTTCATATTGTCTTGCATTTTTCTTAACCCCTCTTCATTCTTTCTGAGCCTCTTTTCCTTTTCTTGCTCTTTCTGGGTGTTTTTTTCTACTTGGTCCTCCAACCTGCTCATCTGATCTTCTGCTTCATTGATCATGCTTTTGATTCCTGCTACTGTATTCTTCAGTTCAGAAATTGTGTTCTTCATTTCCTCTTGGCCCTTGTTGATAGTTTCTGTTTCCTTTTTCATGTTGATATAGTTTGCAGTGAGTTTATCGTAGCTTCCCTGTAGTTTCTGTTAGCTCATTGAGAGCTCTTGGTGCTTCCTGACAACCATTGCTTTGAACTCAAAGTCCAACAGTTGAGTTGCCTCCATTTCATTTAGCATTCTTTCCGGGGCTTCCTCCTTTTCTTTCATTTGGGGATTGTTTCTTTGTCTTCTCATTGTTTGTGAGGTTCTTCTTGTTAGGCTCAGTTTCTTAAAGTGATCTGTTCTGGCTCCCTGGGTTTATGGTGTGAACTTCTGTGGTAGAATACCTGTGAGATTCTGTGGTGCTGTCTCCTTCGGGTATCCTGGTGTTCACGGCTTCCAGTGTCTCAGCTGTTGAAATGCCCCCTCTTTCAGACCAACTCTGGTCTTTCCACAGTTCCAGGGGTTTTTTGTTTTGTTTTGTTTTGTTTTTGTCTCACTGTAGGTGTTTAAAAAAAGAAAAAAGGAAGAAAAAAGAAAAGAAGAAAAAAATGAAAAGAGAATAAAGCAGAAAGAAAAAGAAAAAAGAGAAAGAAAGAGAGATAAGATTGGAAAGAAAGGAAGAAGTAATAAAATAAGAAAGAAGTAATGAGAAGCAAAAGGAGTTGAGGAGTAAAAAAGATAAAAATAATGAAAATTAAGAACAAAACAAAACAAAACAAAACACCAAAAACCACCAACTCTTGTGTTATCAGTCTTGCCAAGCCAGTTTTTCTGGCCTTGCTGACTGCAGTGGCCAAGGGGTGACCGAATTATTTTTCTCCTTGTTCAGCACTCAGTTATCTTTGGGCTACTGTCCTCCGAGTTAGTCCAGGGCCTCTCTGCACAGGGCCTCAGGCGTATCTTTTGAGTCAGCATGTGCCTACTGTGGTCGCGCACAAGCGCTAATGATCTTTCAGCCTTCCATGCACGGGTGCCGACTGTCCTACGAGCATGAATCGACCCCCATGCAGGTCGCACACAGGTGCCTAAGATCTCCCAGCAGTCCATGCAGGTCCCCAATGGCATGCAGACACTGAGCAACTGCAGCGCAGGTCCCCCGCTGGCACGGTGGCGCCGATGGATCTCTGCGCAGCTGTTTCCAATGGCTCATGGGTGCAGACAGTTGTGTGAGCTACAACGTGCAGTCCTCCCAGAGCTATGAGATCTTAACTACTCTCTGTGAGATTTCAAGCAACCAGGTTTATCCTGGTGCTGCCAAAACCTTGTTTGGCTGATCAGGGAGCGGTTGACCTGGCTCCCTCTCTCCCTAGAGTCTTATGGTTAGCACTGGCCCAGGATCTCAGCCCCCTGCCCTGATCTCCACACTGCTGGAGTACTCTCCTTACCATCTGGTTTTTCAATGTCCACTGCAGTTTTGGATCTCCTGTTTTCAAATATGCTGTGATTCTGATGTCTGTTTGCTGTGCTCCACTGTAAATTGGCCAGGTTTTTCTCCTGCATATAGGGGGAAGAGGAATGTGCTTCCTCATACCACACTGCCATCTTGGAGAAAAAATCCTTTACCCATTTCTTAATTGTTTTTTTTTTTTCTTCCTAGAGTCGAGTCATGTGAGTTCTTTATATATTTTCAAAATCAAATCCTTGTCTGAGGTATCATTGGCAAATATATTTTCCCATATGGTTGGTTCCCTTTACATTTTGCTGGTTTTCGTTAGCCATGCAGAAGCTTTTTAATTTGATGAGGTCCCATTTGTTTATTCTTTCCTTTATGTCCTTTGCTCTAGGGGACATATCAGTGAACATACTGCTGCATGGAATATCTGAGATTTTCCTGCCTGTATTCTTCTGTAGGACTTTTATGGTGTTGTGACTTATGTTTAAGTATTTTATCCATCTTGAGTTTATTTTTGTGTGTAGTGTAAATTGGTGGTAGAGTTTCATTTTTTTGGCATATAGCTGCCAAGTTTTCCTACCACCATTTGTTGAAGAGGCTATTTTTACTCCATTCTATGCTCAAGGGGAGGCAATTCTTATCCCTACGGTGAGGTCAGCTCACAACACTTCCCCATGGGAGACTCATTTGACCTTTTCCTCTGATGCCCAGAGGCCCTGCTCTGCTGAGCTTGTTCATGCAGAGGGACTGGCTGTCTGTTCCAAACTCAACTTATGGTACACTCTTTCTGGAGGAGCTAAGGTTAGAGACTCAGGCAGAGACTAAGTGGTATGGCTCTGGAGGCGGGAGCATTTTCTCCCCATTGAGTGCCTGACTTTGCTGCCCCCAAACAGGATGTTCACTAGCCCCATTCTCCTGACACCAGTTTTCCCACCTTATTGAGTCCATGCCTTATGGAAGGGTTTGTGGGTTGTGGCCAGCCTGGGCCCACTCTATAGTGTTTACATGGAAGGTTGTAAAGAAAGACCAGGGAATGTCAGGGAGTGGCAGGGTGGCTGACAGGAGGTGGCAGACCTCAGTGTGCCTTAGACATTTTACTAATCTGACCCTGGCTCAGAGCTAGAGTAAGCTTATTCTTGTACATAGCTTGGTGCTTCCCACACACACCTAGTAGAGGCAGCTACAAACAGTGAATTGCATGGTAGCTCCAGATGGGAAACCTAATGCCAGTTATAGGCAGCATCTAACATTGACCTGAACTGGAATCCTGCCAAAGTGGACTCAGAACCAATACAACCAGTGGAAGCTTTCAGACTGCATGAGAGCTTGACACAACTAACTCCAAAAGTGGTATCCCAAAGGCAGATGAGTCAGGAGGCAGTGACCAAAGAGCAGCTTATACACTGTGATCAAAATATATCCTTATAGTCAGCCAACCCGAGGGTTAAGCTCATCTATAAACATGTTAACAACATTCAAGACCCAACTACAACAAGAGGGCAAACATAACCTACACAAGAGACATTCCAGGAGCACTTAGCTCAGGTGGTCTGGAAGACTGCACCATGAGCCCCTCAAGATACTTACAGCATAAAACCACCATATCAAATTGGGAGTCATAGCAGATCTACCTAATACACAGAGAAAAAACATGCAAAGGCAGAAAAAATAGGGAGACAAAGAAACATGCCCTAAGTGAAAGAACAAGAGAAATCCCCCAATAAAGAATTAAATGAAATGGAAGGAATCAAGGTACCAAATGCAGGGTTCAAAACAATGGTTATAAAGATGCTCAAGGATGTTACAGAAAGAATGGATGATCTCAGGGAGAACTTAAACAAAGAGATGGTAAGCATGAAAACCATAAAAAAGCATCAGTCAGGAGTGAATAACATAACATTTGAAATGAAGAATACATCTAACAGCAAGCTAAATGAAGCAGAGGATCAAATCAGTGATTTAAATCAGTGGTCCCTGACATTTTTGGCACCAGGGACCAATTTTGTGGAACACAGTTTTTCTACGGGGGGCAGGGGGACAGAGAGGAGGAGGTGGAGCTCAGGCAGTAATGCAAGCAAAACTTCACTCGCTCACCTGCTATTCACCTCCTTCTGTGCAGCCCAGATCCTAGCAGGCCACAAACAGGTACCAGTCTGTGGCCCAGGGGTTGGGGACCCCTGATTGAGAAGACAAGATAACAGAAAACACTTTAGCAAAGTAGGAAAAAAAGAGAATTTTAAAAAATGAGGAAAGTCTAAGAGAACTCTGATAGAACATCAAGCGTAACAACATCCATATCATAAGGGTGCCAGAAAGGGAAGACAGAGCAATGGATCAAAAATGTGTTTAAAGAAATAATGGCTGAAAAATTCCTTAATCTGGTGATGGAAAATGAAACACAAGTGGGACTCTCTGTGCCAGGAAGCACAGAGAGTCCCAAACAAAGTGAACCCAGAGAGGCTCGCACCAAGACACATCATAATTAAAATGGCAAAGGTTAAAGATAAAGAAAGAATCTTAAGAGAAGCAACGGTAAGACAGTAATCTACAAGGGAGCTCCCATAAGGTTGTTAGCTGATTTTTCAATAGAAACACTTCAGGCCAGAAGAGATTGGCATGAAATATTCAAAGTGATGAAAAGAAAGGACCTACAACCAAGACTACTCTATGCAGTGTGACTATCATTGAAAATTAAAGGCAAAATAAAGAGATTCCCAAACCCAAAACAAAACTCTAAAGAAGTTCATTACCACCAAACCAGTATAAGGGTCTTTTTAAATAAGAAGGCAGGAAAAAGATAGATAGACAGACAGGCAGATAGATTAAAAAAACATGGGTATAGATAATAAAGTGGAGAACATATAAAGTTTCTTATATGTTTTGACACATATAAAGAAAATCTTGATGGACATAAAGGGAGAGATCAACAGGAATATAGTCATAGTAGGGAATTTTAACATCCCATTGACATCAAAGTGGAATGACCTTAAAGACAAAAATTGAAAAGGAAACAGCAGCCTTAAACAACATACTAGATCAGATAGATTTAATTGATATTTGCAGAGCATTTCATTCTAAAGCAGAAGAATATACATTCTTTTCCAGTGCACATGGAACATTTTCTAGGATAGATCACATGTTAGGACACAAAACAAGTCTTAATAAATTCGAGGTCAAAATCATATCAAGTATCTTCTCTGACCATGACAGCATGAAAATAGAAATCAATTACAAGAAAAAAACCCCTGAAAGATACATGAACACATGAACGTTAACTAATATGTTACAAAACAATTAAAGGGATATGATGAGATCAAAGAAGAAATCCAAAGTTATCTTCAGACAAAGAACAATGACTACATAACCTAAAATCTAGAAGACACAGTGAAAACAGTTCTAAGAGTGAAATTCACACTGATACAAGATGTACCTCAAGAAAAAAATTCTCAAATAAACAATCTAACCTTATACCTAAAAGAACTAGAAAAAGAGCAACAAAGTCCAAAGAATGTAGAAGGATGTAAATAAAGAGTGGAAATAAATGTCATAGAAACTAAAAAAAATACAATAGATCAATGAAACCAAGAGCTAGTTCTTTGAAAAGGTAAAAAAGATTGACAAACCTTTAACCAGACTTACCAAGAAAAATAGAGAGAGTACCCAAATAAATAAAATTAAAAATGAAAGAGGAGAAGTAACAACTGACACCATAAAATACAAAGGACTATAAGAAAATATTCCATACCAAAAAATTGGACAGTCAAGAAAAAAATAGATAAATTTTTAGAAATATACAATCTTCCAAAACTGAATCAAGAGTCAGAGAATCTGGATAGATTGCAACAACTAAAATTGAAACAGTAATAAAAAAAATCTTCCAACACATAAAAGTCCTAGACTGAGAAGCTGCATAGGTGAATTTTACCAAACATTCAAAGAAGAATTAACACTGATCATTCTCAAATTATACCAACAAATTAAAGAGAAAAGAAGACTCCTCAGCTCATTTTACAGGGCCAGCATTACCCTAATTCAAAAACCAGATAAAGATACTACAGAGAAAGAAAATTATAGACCAATATCCCTAACGAACATACATGCAAAAATTCTCAAGAAAATATGAAAAATACTGAATCCAGGAAAACATTAAAAAGATTACACACCATGATCAAGTGAGATTTATTCTGGGGGTTCAAGGTTGGCACAATATTCACAAATCAACAAACATGATATACCACATAAACAAAATAAAGGAAAAAATCACATGATTACATCAATAGATGCAGAAAAGGCATTTGGTAAAATACTGCACCCATTTATGGTGAAAACTCTTAGCAAAGTAGGACTATGGAGAACATACCTCAACATAATAAAGGCCATATTTGAAAACCCCACAGCCAACATTATACTCAGCGGACGAAAACTAAAATTGTTTCTCTTAAGATCAAGAACAAGACAAGTAGTTAGACATAGTACTGGAAGTTCTAGCCACACAGTCAGATAAGAAAAAGAAATAAACAACTTCCAGGTTAGAAAGGAAGAAGTAAAATTTTCATTATTTGCAGATAATATACTGTATTTGAAAAACCCCAAAGACTCCATGATAAAACTGCTAGAACTAATAAATTCAGTAAAATACCAAGATGCAAAATTAATATTCATAAATTGGTGGCAATTGACATGGAAATGCAAAGGACCTAGAACAACCAAAACAAACAATATTAAAAAAGACAGACCTGGCTGAGTGGCTCAGTTGGTTGGAGTGTTGTCCCAAACACCAAAAAGTTGCGAGTTGGATTCCCAGTCAGGGTACATAGTTAGGTTGTCGGGACACTTACGGGAGGCAGCCAATCAATGTTTCTCACATCAATGTTTCTCTCTCTCTCTCCCTCTCTTCCTCTCTCCTCTCTTAAATCAATAGACATATCCTTGGGTGAGGATTAAAAAAAGAAGAACAAATTTGGACTTAAACTGGTTGGTTTCAAGATTTGACACAAAGTTATAAAAATTTGCTATAAAGCTAACTAAACAAAACAATGTAGTAAATATGGAAAAATGGAACTGGATGGAATAACCAGAAATTAATCTACATGTGTGCATTCAGTCACTTTTCAACAAAGGTACCAAGGTAATTCAATATAGAAAGAAAAGTCTTTTAAAAAATTGATGATGGAAAAAGTAGATATCAGGCCAGGAAAAAAAAAGCCTTGGCCCTTACTTCATTCATACATTAAAATTAAAGTTAAAGGAACCAGAGAACTTTGCTTAAAAACTAAAACTATACATCTTCTGGAGGAAAACATAGGGAAACATTTTCATGAATGTGTGTAGGTAAAGATTTTTTTAGAATGGACAAAAAAATAAAACAAAATTAAAAACTGACAAATTGAAATTCATCAAAATCCAAGGGGGGACCCCAAAATACTAAAATTATCTTCTGGAGGGTGGACCTTTTGTAGTGCAGGCTGCCCCAGACAGGTGAGTGTTATAGGAACCCATCTGTTTCAGTGTGCCAGCTGGTATTGTTGTGAGAGCTGTGTTTGAGTTCAGTGAATTTTTTGAAGAGTTTTTCAACACATTTGCCCATTTCATGATGGGTGAATTATGAGACCACCTGCCCACACCACATTTTGTGACCCAAAATGGCATAACCGCATTCCCCACCCTTCTTATTCACCTGATCTCATCCTGAGCATTTTTTTTGTTTCCCTGGATGAAAAAAGTCCTCAAAAGGAAATGGTTTGCCCATGTGGAAGATGTGAAACAAAAACTTTCAGAAGTACTAAAAAACATCAAATCAATGAGTTTGAAAACTGTTTTGAGCAGTGGAAAAAATGTCTCAAGATGTATTGCGTCAAATGGAGAGTACTTTGAAGATGACTGAACTTTAAACATGTAACAATAAATACACAATTAAAAAAATAAGTTCCCCTTTTTGCCCCACTCTGTTAAAAACACTATATTTTTGTAAGTTTCTGATACAATAATAAAAAGCAAAGCACATGAAAAACATAAATCTACTGACTCAAGAAGCTGAGGAAATTTCAAATAAGATAAACCCCAAAATATCCACACATCAAATGTGACATAACAAAGTAAAACTTAGAAAAATAAAGACAATAAAAACTTCTTTTTAAAAATTCAAAGAGAAATGGCACATCATTGACAAACAAGCACCAATTCAAATGACAATAGATTCCTATCTGAAACCATGGATTTTAGAAGAACGTAGAACAATGAATTTCAAGTGAGGAAAGAAAAGAACTATCAACCTAACATCTTTAAAAAAATTGTTGTTCAAGTACAGTTTTCTGCCTTTTACCCCATCCCAGCCCACCCCCCCAGCCCTCTCCACCTCCCTCCCATTTCCAACCTCCTCCCCTTGTTTTTCTCCATGTGTCCTTTATACTTGTTCCTGTAAACCCTTCCCTTTTTCCCCTGAAATTCCCTCCCCTCTCCCCTCTGGTCACTGTTAGCCTGTTCTCTATTACATTTTGCTTGTTTGTTTGTTTTGTGGTTTAGGTTCCTGGTAAAGGTGAGATCATATGGTATTTGTCTTTCATTACCCAGCTTACTTTGCTTAGCATAATGCTCTCCAGTTCCATCCATGCTGTCATGAAGGGTAGGAGCTCCTTCTTTCTCTCTGCTGTATTGTGTAAATGTATCATAGTTTTTTGATCCATTCATTTACTCATGGGCACCTAGGTTGCTTCCAACACTTGGCTATTGTAAATTGTGCTGCTATGAATATTGGGGTGCATAGGTTCTTTTGGATTGGTGTTTCAGGGTTCTTAGGACATAATCCTAGCAGTGGAATTGCTGGGTCAAAAGGTAGATCTGTTTTTAGTTTTGTGAGAAAATTCCATACTGCTTTCCATAGTGGTTGTACCAGTCTGCAATCCCACCAACAGTGCACAAACATTCCCTTTTCTCCACAACCTCTCCAACACTTGCTGTTTGTTGCTTTGTTTATGATGGCCATTCTGACCAGTGTGAAGTGGTATTTCATTGTGGTTTTCATTTACATTTTTCTGATAGCTAGTGATAGTGAGCATCTTTTCATGAGTCTCTGGATCCTCTGTATGTCCTCCTTGGAGAAGTGTCTGTTTAAGTCCTTTGCCATTTTTTAACTGGGTTGCTTGTCTTCTTAGAGTGGAGTCGTGTAAGTTCTTTATATATTTTGGAGATTAAACCCTTGTCTGAGGTATCATTGGAAAATATGTTTTCCCATACAGTTGGTTCTCTTTTCATTTTAATACTGTTTTCTTTAGCCATGCAGAAGCTTTTTATTTTGATGAGATCCCATTTGTTTATTCTTTCCTTTA
>PVKU01017140.1:0-12344 GCA_004027475.1 Anoura caudifer | reverse complement strand
ACTGCATCCCCAAAGGGGTTTCCATTTTGGACATGATAATGGGCATGATAGATAACATGTTTTGAACGCTTAGTAAATACAAGACAATGTCCCGATTAGTGGGCAGAGTCTCCTGGGAGACTCTTAACTGTATGGTTTTTGCCCACTCAACAGACAAAACACAAAGAATAGCGGAAGGTCCCTTTTTCTGGGCCCCTCCCCCAGTGCTCAATATCTTGGGTCTGAGGGTGTGAGACAGAGTCCAGGAGAATAAAAGTGAATATAATCATCCATGATACCCGTTCATCTTCATCATCTATCTTCAAAAGAGATAATCCATAACTTTGGCAAGCCTGTTTACATCCGTTCCAGTTTTTATCTTCGTCGATAAACAAGTAACAGTTTTCTCCACAACAGGACCACTTTTCCCTATCAAGTTTGCCTACAATATAGCATGTAAAACATTAAATTTTGTTATCTGGTATTCTGTTAAGCAGAGCAATATATACATGTAAAAAAATATGCATTTATATTTATATTTATATAATTCTATACAATACATATCATATATTTATAGTGTATATAATAACTGATATATAATATATTATATATCATAAGAGATAGATTCCAGTAATGTAATTTATATATTATTTATTATTTATTTATTATTTTTATTATTTATATATTAAGTAAATTTATAAATAATATACAATATTTATATAGTAATTACATATAAAATTATTGTATTATTTATAAATAATAATTTGGCCCTGGCTGGTGTAGCTCAGTGGATTGAGGGCAGGCTGTGAACCAAAGGATCACTGGTTCGATTCCCAGTCAGGGCACATGCCTGGGTTGCAGGCCAGGTCCCCAGCAAGGCTGTACATGAGAGGCAACCACACATTGATGTTTCTCTCCCTCTCTTTCTCCCTCCCTTTGCCTCTGTCTAAAAATAAATAAAATCTTTAAATAATAATAATAACAATTTGTATATAATTTATACTATTATAAATCATTGTATTAAATATATAATTTATATAAATTATCACATCAGGTATATGATTTATATTTATATAATTTATATAAGCTATTGTATTAAATATATTTATATGATAAATTATTGTATTTATATGTAATTTTAATTTATATGATTATATGAATATATGTTCATATATCATGTATATTTGTGTATAAGTATATAATTATATATTTTTATACATATATATTTACCAGCCTTCGATAACTAAGTGAAATCTCAGTAGCTATCAGTAATGATGATGTGAGGTTCACCAAGGTCCTGGAATGCTAAGAGACATCCACACTCCCGTGTTCAATGCAGCACTATTCACAATAGCCAAGATACGGAAACAACCCCAATGTCCATCAACAGATGAACAGATAAAAAGAAGTGTATTCTAAACATACTTGAAGAATAATTCAACCTTAAAAATAAGGCTATATTTTTGTATCATTCATGTTTAACATCAGCAGCAAAGTAAAAGTGACTAATTTGCCCACAAGTGCAAAATGATCTGAGTTTTAAGGGGAGCTAACATACTATTTTACCTTCTAGAAGCAGGAGGAATGTGCGAATTGCCATTGAATTTTGGGAAATACAGGGGTCTACTAATGAAAACATGGCTCTTGGGATCTCAACCCCGTATTTGAAATGAACAATCCCAAATACTCATTATTTCTAAGAAGCATAAATTAAAAATTTCCAGTAGACCTAGATAACTAGCATATATCACAACCCTGTTATTAACTTTGAAGCTTTTGCAGAAGAAATAATGAAAAATCATGCAATCTCTAACTAAGATTGCCTTCATACCTGTATTTTGCATAGAGTTTGAAAAGACCATCTCTTTTCTATGACAGCTGTTCTTTTCTGATAAGAGTGAGACTGGTTTCTTTATCTGCTGAAACATTTTATTTTTAAGAATGTCAGATGCTAATGTCTTATTTGTCAAAAGTTGCTTCGTGAAGTTGTCCTTTTGTATAATGTGGTACTTTAGCCTGAGGTTTTGTAGAATTTCATCCTGTTGATGTTTTTCTTGAATACACTGAAAAACTAAAATTAACAGGATAGATATTATACAAAACTGTACTCATAATGCTTAAGTGTTGAAATTAAAGAGAAAATTATCCCTTTCAAAATCAACCCATTTTTTGACATTTAGAAAATAACACCTCAGTATATTGACCATAGAAATGGAAACATCAAACTTCTCACTACCAGCAACTTAAGTAGAATAAATAAAGTAAGAGATCTGAATAAAATTATGATGGCAACACCTTACCATTCAGTTCAGTTTCACTTTAATAGCACATTACTTAAAAATGGATACAAAATCAGTCAGTCAACATTTAGCAACCTATCTTCTGAGTATGAAAATCTGCACTAAGAAACATGAAGAAATAGCATCATTATTATTAGAGGAGAAAGGAGGACGATCAAACTATGTCATTTTATCTGTGTGTAATAAATTAGTAATTTTCTCTTAAAAAATCAAGGAATTCAAATAAAAGATAAAAGTAGATGAATTCAAGATTCTAATGCCCATGTACAGAATCATTCTTTTTACTAAATCACTTTTTCATTGTATTCTTAAAAAAATAAGAGAAAGTCCTAATTTCTTGTGAACAGTTGTTTCTCAAAGAATGCTTATCTAAGATTCACAATGATCTAAAATAAACTCTGAATGCAGAATAGTTTAAGTCTCGCATCAAAAGGAATATCCCCATGTATTATAAAGAAGGAGGAAGCTCATTACAGCTGCAGAGTCATTGAAATAGATAAATGACATGAAAATAACACCATGATGTGACTGGGGAAAAACCACTAGAAAGAAGCATTTGGAACATTCCCTTATTACAGCCAGGGAAAAATTGACAGAGTGTTCTTAGTACCTGCAAAATTGGTGATTAGTGCTATTACTCAAACTTAAAGGATATATTCCAATTACTTACTCATTATTCTCAACACTATGATAATCATCAATAGAAGTAAATGAAGGATCCCAAGAGTCACTGCAATGAGACGCCAGGGCACTGCAAACTCTTTAAATAAAGAAAAAAAATTAATCATGGGGGATAGAGCTTAGCCCACTAGTAACCTTCTCTGGGACACCAATTGACAAAACGTGATAAATGTTCTCACAAAATTTTATCGTACAAAATTGACCTAAATTTGTAATCTAGTAGTTATAGTTTTAAAGTTTCAGATTTTTGACTGATGCACACCCATTGGAGAAATTCTACACACAAGAGCAGTTCTGTAGGATTTCACACACACATCCCCTTAGATAGGCACAGATGACAAAAGTCATAGCACACACTTATCAGCATATACATTATTGTGTGTATTTCTTCCTTGCTGCGATCACAACTAATCATGAAGAGGAAAGAACAAGCAGTCAAAAATCTTGAGAAAACAGTGTCCAGTCGTGGATATTCTGGCACAGTGAATGTGATCGGGGTCTATCCTTAAAGGTGTTTCTGGAGATCTACTTTCCTTTCTCACCAATTCTACTTTTCACCAGGCAATGCTGTCTTTAGCCTCCTGCGTTTGTGTTCTCAGTAGCTGAAAGCTGTGTGTCTTATCATCACCATATTAAAATAGTAAAAGTTTTTCCCAATTTTGAGTTCAGTTGTGACAACTTATGAAAGTAGAGAGAGAGGACAGAAAAAGTTAGAATGCTCCTTTGATGGCAGCTTCATTGCCATCAAGGCCCAGTAAACATTTAAGACATCTAAAATACCTTTTGTCTGAATAAAATCATATGTTTCATCTCTTAAACATTCTTAGACTTTTATTTCTCTAAAAAATGCAATGTTTTCGTGAGATTCTAGTCTATTTTTTTACTTTTAAAGGCCTCAAAAATTCCTGTGGCCAAATTTGAATGAAAACATTCTATTAGCTTCTCAAATTTAAAGAATTCATAAATTTTTCCATTTTCACAAACTTAAAAAAGATTGTTCTATTACTACCCCCCTTATGGTTGGGTATTACCATCAGAGAACCTGCAGTACAGATAAAAACTTTTTTTTTAAACTTTGAGAGTCTGACAATCCATAAGAGCCAGAGGAACCCAGATACTTAAACATATACCTTTGCCATCACTTTTCCCAGGCCTTTGGGTACCACCAGGCCCTCTTCTCTTCGGTGACTCTGAAGGAAAATGAAGATCTGTCGGGGTTAAATGAATTACTTCCTGATTGCTCATCTCTAGAGTATGAAGAGAAAAATGTTTTGCATTAAAACCTTGCAGCAGGATGACTTCTGTCTACAGAAAATTAAAATTTTAGTCTATAGAAACACATCAGAAACGAGAGATACGTTGTATGTCTGCCTGTGACATGAATGTGTGTTCATTCACTACTTTGAATGCCTACAGCACTTGGACTGAGACTGACTTATATAAGAAACTTATATTATATTATGCCCATCATTATTAGAAACTATGAAAAGAATTTTTTTAAATATCTACTAACAGATTGAATCAGTTGGGTCCTATTCACTTAGCCAATCTAGGTCAAAATGTCCAATATACACATACAAATGTTAGGCAAAATCGGTACCATTCTAAATGACTAAAACAACTTTAAAATTACCAATTCAGAAAATATAAATTCTACATTTTTGAAATTCAGAAAAAATAAATATCTTGACTTAAAAAATGTATGTTTAACTCTACAAAAATTTTAGAAATAATCTTTCTGTGTATGATGTTGCCAGAGATATCTATGTTAAAATAAAATTTTTAAAAGCAATCTTTAGGTAATATCCATAAAATGCAATTTATTAATGGATATCAACACAAAAATAAATTATTAAATAATAAGTATTCAAAATGTGCCTTGCTTCTTACAGTAATCAATGTAATATGATATACAAGAAATAGAAAATATGAAAAACACATTGCACATGTAACTCTGTTCTTTTAAAATTTTATTTTAATTTACAAAATTTTCTAAGCTTTACTATTCACATTTTCTCCAATTTCCTAAATAAAAGGAGTCTTTTCTATTACAAAATCTTTCAAGATCAATAACATGCAAATCATTAAGTTCAAATTAAAAGTGATTGTTACCCCCCCAAATCCCTCTTCTTTTTTTGATAACATCAAGCACAAATCATAGCACATTATAAGAGAAAATAACTTTCCATGAATGCTGAACTACAGTTTCACATTCCCTTCAGAGTTAATGGGGTTCTGATGCAATCAATCCCATACTCATGCCTAGTCATTTGTAATTAATAAAATACCATATTCCTAAAATACTTTTTCTAGAATCTTTTCTTTGTACTCAGGTACAAAGATATGAGTGAATAATAGCAACTGATACCTGTATCTGCACCATGCAGTGATGCAGGTGGAGAAAGCTGATCCAAAAATGAGGTGGGAGAACTTGGCCTTTCCAATCCTGGATTCTTTGGGTGCATGAAGATAGAAGGCAGAAATGAATTGTCTCTGAATAGTTCTCCAACTCAAAATTGTCTGCCCCTCCCTTGACCAGAGTGGTAAAAGGAAATTTAATGATGAAAGCTGGTGATGACGGAGATGGAAAGATGGTCATGAGCTGTGTGTTCCTTCACCTCATGAATGAGCTACTTGGTGCCCTGCAGGACTGCATTTAAAATCAGCATTTGAGAACCAGAAAGAAAGCTTTCAAGAAACCAAGAACTAATATCTTTAAATAAATAAATAAATAAATAAATAAATAAATAAACAAACTAGCATACCTAAAAAATACTAGTAGTAAAAACAAATGATTAAAATGTAAATGTATAACATATATAGGTATACATAAAAATATCATGACTAAGTTATTTAATTCTTAAATAACTTGTCAGAAACTTTCTCTTGTATATTACTATTTGGAAGGTAAAAGATTATTTCTTTTTTCCATTATGTTTATAGCAGATAAATGCATTTAGAAATAATCCTAAAACATCTGTAATTCCACTATAAAAAAATGGTGTATTTCTTCTAGTTTTTTATCTGTACATCATCAAAATGTTTGTTTTACCCATTTACTATCAGTGTTGATGTCATTTCACACACATTTTTATCTATTTTTTCTAACAAAGTTTACATTTAAAAATGTGTCTAAAATGTACCATTTTTAAAACCATGTAATTATTACCCACATGGGCTAAGTCCTCATTTATCATCCCAATCCCCTACTGTGGGACGTCTAGGTTGTTTCCAGTGTTTTGCCACCAGAAAAAAATTTAGTCTGTACTTTTGAATATTTTCTTAGGGAAAATTTTAAACATGAAATTAGGGGGAGCAAAGGGTATATAAATTTAAGAACTTTGATACATTCTACCAAATGCTCTCCAAAAAAAAAAGTTGTTCTATTTATATACCACCTGGGTGTGAAAATGTTCACCTTTGACCATTTAAGAAGAAATACTGGTGAGTTATTCCTATACTTGAGTTTTGTCCACAAATCTTACTTCATGAATATCTGTTTACAATCTACCACATAAAACACACTTCTTCAACGGTTTCTAAGAGCCAGACTGTCGCTTGCATTTCATACAGGCCTTGTCAACCTTCTAACGTACAGTTCTGTGGAACCAGTTTAAATTGCTTTTCAACTTGTGTTATAGTGGTTAATATGGAGTGTGGGGGCAGAGGAGTGAGGTGGGGAATTGACAGGGGTATTAATTATGCGGAAACAAAGCCACCCCTATTTCAACAGGCTCTGACAGCCTTCTTTGCTTGTTCTTTTCTTCCCTTACCACCTCTAGCCACCACCACACACCATGCTTGAGGCAGCCTCCCAGCTCCTCAGCTTGCTCATTCTCTCACCCTCCTCCAAACTAACTGCAGACGCCATCTACTGAATGTACTGGCCCCTAGGACCCAGTTTAGGCTCTGCTGCCTGTGGTATGGCCCTCGGTGGGCCTACTTCTGTCCTCCGGTGCAGTCCTCAGTCTCTGAATCACTACTGCAGTCGTCCACATGACATCACATGCAGCAGGCAGCTGCAATACCTCCCAGGGGCTAATTGCACTCAATAATGGAAGCAAAGTTTTCTAAGTAGAGCCTGGGCACTTCAGGAATGCTCATTGCTGGGTGTTTTCTTCTCTCTTTAACTCTGGATTGGCTTCATCAATCTCAAGACAGAGAAAGAAGATCCACAACCTTCCATACCATAAATAGGTAAACAAACAAACACATAACTCTGCTGAAGGGAGACAAGGAGTTAGAGAGGGAGACGTACTAATGATTGTGGAAAGGTGGCGGAGACAGACACTCATTTGTTGGAGGACCTACTGTGTGTGTGAGCATACTGAAACCTCCCAAAGCTGACCCAGAGCTATTCTTACTACACCCATTTTACAAATGAAGAAATCAGTCATGAGAGGTTACTGACTCACCAAAGGACACATTATTGCACAGGTGGCAAACGCAAGGCCCGTAGGCTGAATCCAGCCTTCCACCTTGTTTTATCTGGCCTGGCACTTGTTTCTACCCAGTGGCAGTGCCAAGCTCTCGCTTAACTATTAAGGAGTAGTTACATTTATACAGTCCTAAAATTACATTCGGCCCTTTGAAGACAACCACAGGCTGACATGGCCCCCAGTGAAAATGAGTTTGACACCTCCATGTTATTGCTAGTTCTTGACCCCTGTTTAACATCAGGCCTGACTGACCACATAGAAGGAATTTAGAAGGGCCTGGATTTTCAATAAACCTTTTCCACAAAGTATGAATGCTGGAACCAGAAAGTTCTGGATTGAAGTGCCAGCCCCAGTTCCATGTGTAACTTCGGGCAAGTCACTCACTTCTCTACACTCTCAGATTCACTGCAGTAAAGCACTGATATTTGCCTCCTGAGGATACTGTGGGAATTAACTGAGATGGATCACATGAAGAGTGTAAGCAGACCTGGCAAATACACAGTAGGCTCTCATTCAGTGTGAAATACGATTATTAGAAGTCCAAGATTCAAACCTTGCCTAGCCACAAAAATTTCAACGAGTCAGTCCAAATCTCCAAGCCTCAGTTTTCTCATGTGTTAAGTAAGAGTAGTACTTCTGGACTTGGGAAGAATTTAATGAGATTAGCATTTCAGATAGGATCTCTCAGACCTCAAAATAAGCAAATACTCTTTTTTTCTTTCTCTCCCAAAGCAGGACTACAATCTAGAAATCTTGACACTGAGCTGGTTCTCTATCCCGTTGGGTTTGAAGTGCAGGCACTTGAAAGAGCGTTTTGTGGGAGGTGAGGATGGGGGTGGGCACATTAATACAATTTAGGAGCTGAGAAACATATAGCAGCACACTGCTTACTGCTCAGAAAAACCATAATGTGACCTGAGATCTGGTTATTTACCTCTTACTGCCCTTGGAGATATTGGTGATGCTGAGCCTTTCTTCTAATTTGTATCCTTAAAGCTAAAGAGAAGGTGGGTGGGTCTCACATTGGAGGCCATACAGGTGTGGAACAGTTTTTACAGGTACACAGTTGTCTGTCTCCTCTGTATAAACTCCACAGGGTGAGCACCACATCATCTTGTTCATTGTTGTCAGTGCTGCCCATGGAGGAGATACAATGCCTACACAGGCCCTTGATGAACGAAGCGGTTCAGTGAAGAGGAACTGATCACCAAATCTAGATACTTCGTAGTTTTAGAGTGAGGTAGAATGAGATAAATGACTAAAAAGTCAAATTGTGTAGCTGCTCCAAGCTCTAGTTAATTTTTGGTTTGTTTTCCTAAGCTATTATTTCTAGAAAAAGTAGATCTCCTCCTAGATGAGAAGACAACCAGCATCAGAACAGTAATAACTTCATACGGTATTTGTCTTTCACCTCCTGGCTTATTTCACTTAGCATAATGCTCTCCAGTTCCATCCATGCTGTTGTGAAGGGTAGGAGCTCCTTCTTTCTTTCTGCTGCGTAGTGTTCCATTGAGTAAATGCACCTAGTTTTTTGATCCACTCATTTACTGATGGGCACTTAGGTTGCTTCCCACACTTGGCTATTGTATATTGTCCTGTATGAACATTGGGGAGCATAGGTTCTTTTGGGTTGGTGTTTCAGGCTCTTAGGATATAATCCTAGCAGTGGAATTGCCAGGTCAAAAGGCAGTACTATTTTTATTTTTCTGAGGAAATTCCCCACTGTTTTCCACAGTGGCTGCACCAATCTGTAATCTCACCAACAATGCATATGATCTCACCTTTAAGTGGAATCTAGTCAAGAAAACAAACAAGCCAGCAAAATATAACCAGAGACATTTAGATTAAGAACAAACTGACAGATACCAGGGGGGACGTGGGAGGGGAAAAGGGTGAAGGGTTTTCAGGAACAACTATAAAGGACACATGGACAAAACCAAAGGCAGGTGGAATCAGGGGAGGGAGGTAGGGATGGCTGGGGTGGAGGGGGAGATGTGGGGTAAAAGGCAGACAACTGTCCTTGGACAATAAAAAATTTTAAAAAAGAAAGGACAGTAGTAACTTCATATGAGACTGAAACTCCTAGCATGGCCTTTGATTAAATGCACAAAATTGGAGGCACCAAACTTCATCACAACCAGTTAATAAAACAGAAAGATGATAAATGTAAAGAATATATAAAATTATATTTAAAGCATTTAAATACAGTTTAAATGCTTTAAATTATACTTTCTTCCAAATTCACTTTTGTGCAAAACACACTTATACAAGCATAATAAATACATAAAGCATTCACTTATTTACTTAATGGCTGCTGTGCTGCAAAGCTTTTTTTCATTTGGGAAACCACACATCTTACACATCCTTTCCTGACGATATTAATTTTGTCAGCTAGAAGCTTAGCACATCGCTTACAGTCACACCTTCATGTCTTCTGCCCAAAGCTTCAAACCCCAGTTGTTTATCATTTCACAGCATTGTGCTGTTCTTCCTGTCCGCTGAAGTAAACGATGCCACCAGCATCCACCAGCTCCCCGCAAAAGATGCTCTGCATTATTCTCAGTTTCGTAAACTGTGGTAAATCTCTCAATTTTACTTGAACCTGAAGCTGTTCTAAGTCTTTAAAAAACTTCACATGGATCAGTTGAATTTATAACACAACTGCTGTTTTCAGGTTGATCAAGGTTGAAGTGTTCTACTCAGACTACACGTGAGCAATCAGGACCACTGTTGGGCCATATTCAAGACACAGCCGTAGCCAACGTGTGCAAATATACAACCTGAAGTATGAGTAGGCACATATACAAAATTCATGGTACTTGAAAGGTTTCCATAGCAACAGAAATGAGTCTTCCATCTAAGTCTAAGTCACAAAGACAAATAATCTGAAGGCGGTAACTACAAGACAACTGGTTGAATAAACTTTTACAAAGAACTTATGCTATGGAAGGCTGTGCCAGTGCTGGGTAGTGACACCCTATCCCATGAAGGGGCAAGAGGATGGGGTCCAACATTTGGAATAGATGTTGAACCAACATTTGGAATAGATGTTTGTTTACTGCAAGTGGTCTCTTTATTATGGGACATGGGGGCAGGTACATGTATCCACTGACCTGAGTGCTATAAAAATCAGTTCTCATGGCCCTGGTTGGTGTGGCTCAGTGGACTGAGCACCAGCCTATGAACCAAGGGGTCATTGGTTTGATTCCCAGCCAAGGCACATGCCTGAGTTGCAGGCCAGGTCTCCAGTAGGGGGCACGAGATAGACAACCACACATTGATGTTTCCCTCCCTCATTCTCCCTCCTTCAGTCTAGAAATAAAAATCTTTAAAAAAAGTTTCTCATGAAACTAGTGGTGCATAAAATTTAATTTTTAATGATTATTGTCTACCAGCAGCTTATAATCAAGAGCCAGCTCAAAGTGTAAGAAATCAGAGACAATATAAAACATTTATCCTAATAACTCATCTTGTTTGAATATAAGAACTTGGTAGGCAGTGGGGATGAAGCATAAGTAAATCAGCACTACAGGGAAGTTACAAACGGGGACAAAGAGTTTAAGATATTAAAGATTTTTTTAATCTAAGAATTATTTCTCCCCAACCATGCTCAGTCTTCAGTGGATCATCTTATTCAACAGGAGCCACAGACTAAAGGTTATTTTGAGGAGCAACCAAAAATTGTGGGCCCACAGGAAGTTCCAAAGGAGACTGTTTATCCTTTTCCTGAGTGCAAGAAAATTATAACATGATTTTATATGGCACATCCATCAAGGTCTACAATTTGAAAAGAAATGTTTGTTTTCTGTAAGGGACTGAAGGTGATGACAGTATAGTCTTGCACAGTGGAGACCAGGTGACTTTCCATGGCATCTGTGAGGATGGCAACGCATCTCCATGCAATGTAAAGGACCAGATAGCAGTCCACGGCAAACAGGCTACCGCACCATGCTCCAGAGCTACACTCTCCAAAGGGTAGCAGCCATAACCCACAGGTGACTACCTAAATTTAATCAAAATTAAATATTACTAAAAAAAGTGGTCTGTTGGCACCAATCATACTAGTTATTCTGCCCTTAAGTGAAAAATCAGCAGGATATGATTTAACACTTATTACAGGAAAAAAAGTCAATTATAGAATCCAGATTGGCATGTGGATGTTCATTTTACAAATGTTTGAAAATTTTCATGATGATGTTGGAAAAATGTTTTCTAATTAAATAGGACTATTCAACTCAGTTATACTAGGCAAATCTTGAGTACTCAGTAGCCACATGTAGTAGCTAGTGGCTATCCTTTTGGACTGCAGAGACAGAGATTCTATAATCTCAAAGTTTACTACTGGTCAGTTGCTCTAGTCTAGCTGCTCAGGAGTCAACACTGCAGAGACTAATTCTTTCATCCTAAAGTCACACCTGACCGGCCCCTGGCGCAAGTGGATTACACTACCAGGACTGCACATGTTTGAAGAGTGGGGCTCAGGTTGAAGAGTAACAGAAGTAATGAAAGGTCAAGTCTATCAGGGGTTGAAGGGAACTGAGAAATATGAGCAGGACCTGTGCTCATTAGGGGTTAAAATATAAACATACAGATACACACACACTTAAGTCTAAATTTTAAGTAATTTTAAGCTGAGAGCTCACTTAGTTCCAAAAGGTACACAAAATATGTATTTGTGAAATAAGGAATAAGGGCACAATAAAAAGTGTGCCTAACTTGGGGTACTGATTTTACTTGTCATCCTTCAGGAAATCACTGCTTATACCAAAAACATTTCAATGTAAATAATTCCTAAGGAATTTGTAATAAATGTCAAAAATCCAGAGCCTTCTGTAAACAACCTTTATAATTACCAAAACCCTAAATCCCATCAGGTATGAAAGAAATAATTGCCTTTATTCTGGCTACATATTTGTACCTGAAAGAATTTCTGCCATAGCATGTA
>PVKU01017139.1:0-12385 GCA_004027475.1 Anoura caudifer | reverse complement strand
CTATCAGAGAGATGCAAATTAAAACCACAATGAGATACCACTTCACACCTGTCAGAATGGCCATCATAAATAAAGCAACAAACAACAAGTGTTGGAGAGGTTGTGGAGAAAAGGGGACCCTAGTGCACTGTTGGTGGGATTGCAGACTGGTACAACCACTATGGAAAGCAGTATGGAATTTTCTAAGAAAACTAAAAATCGATCTACCTTTTGAGCCAGCAATTCCACTTCTAGGATTATATCCTAAGAACCCCAAAACACCAATCCAAAAGTATCTATGCACCCCAATGTTCATAGCAGCACAATTTACAATAGCCAAGTGTTGGAAGCAACCTAGGTGCCTATCAGTAAAAGAATGGATCAAGAAACTTTGGTACATTTACACAATGGAATTCTATGCAGCAGAAAGAAAGAAGGAACTCCTACCCTTCGCAACAGCATGGATGGAGCTGGAGAGCATTATGCTAAGTGAACTAAGCCAGGCAGTGAAGGACAAATACCATATGATCTCACCTTTAACAGGAACCTAATCAACAGAACAAACAAACAAGCATAATATAACCAAAGACACTGAAATTGAGAAGGGGTTGATAGTCACCAGAGGGGAGAGGGGAGGAAATTTCAGGGGAAAGGGGAAGAGTTTGGAGCAACAAGTATAAAGGTCACATGGACAAAAACTAGCAGGGGTGGAAATGGGAGGGGGGAGGGCTGGGGTGGTGGGCTGGAATGGGAGCAAAAAGACAGAAAACTGTACAAGAACAACAATTAAAATAAAAAATAAATTAAAAAAATAAAAATAAAACCCACACATGCAAGAAACTCAGTAAATTCCAAGCACTAGGAACATAAGGAAATCCACACAATTGCTTAAACCAGTGATGAAGATAAAATCTTTATAAAATTCAGAAAAAAAGAAACATTGTTATTCAGAGGGAAGAAGGTAAGTATGCATCAAATTTCTTGCCAAAATCTATGCACATGAGAAATAGTAAAGAAGAGGGGAAATTTGTTTATCTAGAACTCAGTATATAGCAAAAATACTGTATCTTCAATCTCATGAAGATAAAATTCAAACTATTTCAGACTTACAAATGTTGAAAGAATTCCTCACCAGCAGACCCACATGTCAAGAAGGATAAAAGGATGTCCTTCAGGCAGGTGTATAATGAAATCATATGAAAATAGAGATCTAACAAATGAATAAATCACAGAACTAGAAGCTATATCTTTAAACATATATGGTTGCCTACTATTTTTCAGATCTTTTTAAAAGATGGTTGTTGCAATGAAAAATAAAAACTACATATTTTGAGATTTATAACATACATATTAAATAATATATGGAGGCATACTATTGTAGCATTCTTACATTATACATGCAGTTGTATAATATCACTTGAATACAGGCCCTAAAAAAATACCACAAACCCCAAATCAACCACTAGAATACCAAAAGTTATTATCTCTAATTATACAACAGAGGAGATACAACAATAGCAGGAATGAGAGAAGTGATATCACCACAGATTCCACATATATTAAAAGGATAATAAGGAAAAACTATGAGTAACTTTATGCTAATACATTTGATAACTTAGATGAAATGCACAAATTCCTTAAAATTCACAAGTTCCCAAAGCTCACTCAAGAAAAGATAACATGACAGAAATAAAATAAATAAAAGCATTATAATCAATACAAATGAAATTCGCTGTTCTGAGTAGATTCTGAGACTTCTAGAATTTCTTGAGTTTGCCCATCCCTAGCATCTAGGACAGCAAAGAGCAAAAAGGTGCTGTGTGAGTTGCCCCTAATTCATGAACCTCAAGGACAGCGCAACTGCTGGACTATAGGCGTAGACTGGGCACAAAAGGGCACTGAGGAACTGGGCTGGAGGCTGGACAACAGTGAAGAGTGTGCCTCAGGAAGGGAGAAAAATGAAATCAATCCCTCCTCAGCCTGAGGCAGCCAGGAAGACCAGAAGCAGAACTGGCCTGAACAGTTTAAAGCAAGCAGAAGACTTTTTTGGTTTTTTTTTTTTAATTCCTTCTTCCTTTTTGTCCTTCTTTCTTTCTTCTTTTTCATTCTTTCTTCCTTCCTTTCCTTTTTTTTCATTCCTTCTTCCTTCCTTTCCTTTTGCATTCCTTCTTTTTTTAATTCCTTCTTCCTTTCCTTCTCTCTCTCTTTTTTATTTTTTCTTTTCTTCTTCTTCCTTCCTTCCTTCCTTTCCATTTTTATCCCTTCTTTTCTCACAGATGAGACAATAATACCTGGAGTGAAGAAAGGACCAGAGTTAAACCCAAACAGTGGACATATCAATAACAGAAACAGTGAGACAAATTTTACTTTGCTACTCCAGAGAACTTGCAAGGTGGGAGCAGTGAACACCAGTACACCTGCTAGAAGAGGAAACCCACCAAAAAGGAACCACCAACACATAACAATGGAAGAAGGTGAAGGAGGGAGTGGAAGCCACACTAACCTCAATCCAGGACCTATGTGGAAGTACAACTAAAAGGTGGAGAAATTACCCACAACAAACAACTGAACAAGAGTGACAGAGAAGCCTCAAACCTTGTACACACAGAAAAATCAGCTTCAGCAAAACCTGTACACATCTGCACAACAGATTACAAGGCATGGTGGACAGAGTGACCCTCAGTTAAACAGCTAGAGGGAAGGACCCACCAAAAAACCCAACAACAATCAAAACCCAAAGACATACAAAGAGCCAACATAAATGACAGCCCAAGACCAGTGAGCTCAGGACATTAAGGAGACTTCACTGCTGAATTTCACAGGTATTCTACCATAGAAGTTCACACCATAAACCCAGGGAGTCAGAATACACCAACTTAAGAAGCTGAGGCTAAAAAGAAGAGTCTCACAAACAATGGGAAGACAAAGAAACAATCCCCAAATGAAAGGAAAGGAGGAAGCCCTAGAAAGAATGCTCAATGAAATAGAGGCAAGTCAACTATCAGTTATTGAAGTCAAAGCAATGGTTATAACAAAGCTCAATGAACTCACAATGAGCTACCAGAAACTACAGGGAAACTACAGTAAACTCACTGCAAACTATATCAACATGAAAAAGAAAACAGAATCTATCAGCAATGGCTAAGAGGAAATGAAGACTACAATTTCTGAACTGAAGAACACAGTAGAAGGAATCAAAAGCAGAATCAATGAAGCAGAAGATGGGATCGGTGAGCTGGAGACAAGGTAGAAAAAAACACCCAGAAAGAGCAAGAAAAGGAAAAGAAGTTCAGAAAGAATGAAGAGGAATTAAGGGAAATGCAGGACAACATGAAACATAATAATATCAATATAATTGGGATTCAGAAGGAGAAGAAGAGCAAGGGCTAGAAAACCTATTTGAAAAAGCAATGATGGAAAACTTCACTAATTTGAGGAAAAGTCATACAAATCCAGGAAACACAGAGAGTCCCAATCAAGAGGAACCCAAAGAGGCCCCCTTCAAGACACATCAAAATTAAGATGGCAATATTCCAAGACAAAGAGAGAATCTTAAAGGCAGCAAGGGAGAAAAGGGAACTAACATACAAGGGAACCCTGATAAGCTGACTTCTCAATGGAAATGCTCCAAGCCAGAAGAGAATGGCAACAAATATTCCAAGTAATGAGAACCAAAGGCCTGCAACCAAGACTACTTTACCCAGCAAGGCTTTTAATCAAGATAGAAGGCCAAATAAGGAGCTTCCCAGACAAAAGAAGTCTAAAAGAATACACCTCCCCCAAACCAGCTCTGCAAGAGATGCTAAAGGGACAGCTTTAAGGAAAGGAAGGAAAAGAGAGAGAGAGAGAGAGAGAGAGAGAGAGAGAGAGAGAGAGAGAGAGAGAGAGAGAGAGAGAGAGAGAAACACAGGCACGAAAATGGCAATGAATAAGTACCTATCAATAATAACTTTAAACATAAATGGGTTAAATGCTCCAATCAAAAGACATAGAATAGCTCAATGAATAAGAAAGCATGACCCACATATATGCTGCCTACAAGAGACCCACCTCAGGACAAAAAACCTACACAGACTCAAAGTGAAGGGCTGGAAACAAATTTTCCAAGCAAATGGACAGGGAAAAAAAGCTGGGGTAGCAATACTCATATCAGACAAAATAGACTTCAAAAGAAGAGCCATAAAGAGAGACCCAGAAGGTCACTTCATAATACTCAAGGGAAGAATCCACTAAGAAGACATAAACACTGTAAATATATATGCACCCAACAGAGGATCACCCAAATACATAATGAAAATCTTAGAGGACTTCAAGAAAGATATTGACAGCAACACAATTATAGTAGGGGATTTTAACAACCCACTGTCCAAAAGGACAGATATTCCAAAAAAATATCAACAAAGATATTATGGCATTGAATAATGCCCTAGATCAAATGGACTTAACTGATATGTACAGAGCCTTTCATCCCAAAGAAGCTAAATACGCATTCTTTTCGAATGCACATGGAACATTTTCAAAGATAGACCACATGATAGGACACAAAACAAGCCTCAACAAATTCAAGAAAATTGAAATCCTATCAAGCATTTTCTCTGACAAAAAGGGATGGAAAATAGAAACCAACCCGAAGGAAAAAAAAAAACCAAAACACTCAAAATCATGGAGATTGAATAGCATGCTATTAAACAATGGATGGGTCAAAAATGAAATTAAGGAGGAAATCAAAAAGTTTCTAGAAACAAATGAAAATGGACTCACAATGACCCAAAACTTATGGGACACAGCAAAGGCAGTCATCAGAGGGAAGTTCATAGTGATACAGACCTACACAAAAAGATAGAAACATTTCAAACAAACAACCTAACCCTACACCTAGAAGAACTCGAGGAACAACAAAGACAGCCCAGAGCAAGTAGAAGGAAGGAAATAACCAAGATCAGAGCAGAATTAAATGACATAGAGACTAAAAGCACAATTCTAAGGATCAATGAATCCAGAAGCTGGTTCTTTGAAAAGATAAACAAAATCAACAAGCCTTTAAGCAGGCTTATCAAGACAAAAAGAGAGAAGACCGAAATAAACACAATCAGAAATGAAAGAGGAGAGATTACAACTGATACCACAGAAATACAAAGGGTTGTAAGAAATTACTACAAAGAACTATATGCCAAGAAATTTTAAAACCTAGGTGAAATGGACAAATTTCTAGAAAAAAGCCCTGGACCAGATGGTTTCACAGGAGAACTGTACAAAGCATTTAAGGAAGAGCTAACCCCTATCCTTCACAGACTATTCCAAAAAATCCAGAATTATGGAAGACTCCCAAACTCTTTGTATGAAGCCAACATCATCCTAATCCCAAAACCAGATAAAGACATATCAAAGAAAGAAAACTTCAGGCCCATATCGCTGATGAACATAGACACTAAAATCCTCAACAAAATATTGGCAAACCGCATTCAGCGATACATTAAAAAGATCATACAACATGACCAAGTGGGATTCATCCCAGGGATACAAGGATGTTCAATATTCACAAATCAGTAAATGTAATACATCACATAAACAAAAGCAAAGACAAAAATCGCATGATCTTATCAATAGATGTGGAAAAAGCATCTGATAAGGTACAGCATCCATTTATGATAAAAACAGTCAGCAAAGTGGGAATAGAGGGAGCATTCCTCAATATAATACAAGCCATATAAGAGAGACCTATAGCCAACATCATACTCAATGGGCAAAAACTAAAAACTTTTCCACTAAGATCAGGAAGAAGACAAGGTTGTCCACTTTCACCACTCCTATTCAACACCATATTGGAAGTTTTTGCCACAGCAATAAGACAAGAAAAGGAAATAAAAGGCATCCAAATTGGAAAGGAGGAAATAAAGCTATCATTGTTTGCAGATGACATGATAATGTACATAGAAAATCCTATAGACTTGGCCAAAAAGCTGCTTGACCTAATAAATGAATTTGGCCAAACAGCAGGATACAAAGTCAATATCCAGAAATCAAAGGCACTTTTGTATACTAAAAATGAAACAGCAGAAGCAGAAATCAAGAAAAAGTCCCATTTAATATAGCAACAAGGAAAATAAAAGACCTAGGAATAAGCCTAACCAAGGAAGTAAAAGACCTGTACTCAGAAAACTACACAACACTGAAGAAAGAAATCAAGGAAGACACAAACAAATGGAAACATATACAGTGTTCATGGATAGGAAGGATTAACATCATCAACATGTCCATAGTACCCAAAGCAATTTACAAATTCAATGCAATACCTATTAAAGTACCAATGGCATGTTTCACAGACATAGAACAAACAATTCAAAATTTATATGTAACCATAAAGGACCCCAAATAGCTGCTGCAATTTGAGAAAGAAGAGCAAAGTAGGAGGGATCATAATACCTGATACCAAACTGTATTACAAAGCCACAGTAATCAAAACAGCCTGGTACTGGCATAAAAACAGGCACATGGACCAATGAAACAGAACAGAGAGCCCAGAAATAAACCCAAGTCTCTATGGTCAATTAATATCCAAAAAGGGGGCAGCAACATAAAATGGAGTAAATGTAGCCTCTTCAACAACTGGTGTTGGGAGAGCTGGGCAGCTACATGCAAAAACATGAAACTTGAGCACCAACTTACACCATACACAAAAATAAATTCAAGGTGGATAAAAGACTTAAATGTAAGTCATGACACCATTAAAGTCCTACAGGAGAACATAGGCAGGAAAATCTCAGATATTCCATGAAGCAATATTTTCACTGATATGTCCCCTACAGCAAGGCACATAAAGGAAAGAATAAACAAATGGGATCTCATCAAAATAAAAAGCTTCTGAATGGTTAAAGAAAACAGTATTAAATAAAAAGAGAACCAACTGTATGGGAAAACACATTTGCCAATGATACTTCCGGCAAGTGTTTAATCTCCAAAATATATAAAGAACTCACACGACTCTAAGAAGACAAGCAACCCAATTAAAAAATGGGCAAAGGACTTGAACAGACACTTCTCCAAGGAGGATATACAGAGGGTCCAGAGATACATGAAAAGTTGCTCAGTATTGCTAGCTATCAGAAAGATGCAAATTAAAACCACAATGAGTTACCACTTCACACCAGTCAGAATGGCCATCATAAACAAAGCAACAAACAAGTGCTGGCGAGGTTGTAGAGAAAAGGGAACTGTAGTGCACTGTTGGTCAGAATGAAGACTGGTACAACCACTACGGAAAACAGTATGGAATTTTTTCAGAATACTAAAAATGAATCTGCCTTTTGACCCAGCAATTCCACTGCTAAGATTATATCCTAAGAACCCTGAAACACCAATCCAAAAAAACCTATGCACCCCGATGTTCATAGCAGCACAATTTACAATAGCCAAGTGCTGGAATCAACCTAAGTGCCCATCAGTAAATGAATGGATCAAAAACCTGTGGTATATTTACATGATGGAATACTACACAGCAGAGAGAAAGAAGGAGCTCCTAACCTTTGCAACAACATGGATGGAACTGAACAGCATTATGCTAAGTGAAAGAAAACAGGTGGTGAAAGACAAATACCATATGATCTCAACATTTAACAGGAACCTAATCAACAAAAGAAAAAAGCAAACAAAATATAACCAGAGACACTGAAATTAAGAACAATGTGACAGTAACCAGAGGGGAGGTGGGAGGGGTTAATGGGGGGAAGGGTTTTCAGGAGCAGATATAAAGGACACATGGATAAAGCCAGGTGTGAGTAGTGGAAGCAAGTGAGGGAGGTGGGTTTGGCTGGGGTGGGGGGGTGTTTGGAGGCAAATGCAGACAACTGTAATTAAACAATAAAATAATTTTTAAAAAATAAAATAAAGTAAAAAAAAAAAAAAAGAAATCCAAGAGATTCTAACCAGCCTTCCCCCTCACAGCTACCTTTCCAAACAAAGGTAAGCTTACCAGTCCTACCAAGAGCCTGTCTGCTCCTGTGTCTCCAGAGCTCTGATGACAGTGAGTGAAGGGGCTGCAGGTAGGGTCTGAGGCTTGATGCACCAGCGTGAGTCTAGAAAGAAGACTCACTTTTTCTTTGATTGGTTGGTTTTACACTTTTGCTCTGTTTTTTTTTTTTTGTGTGTGTGTGTGTGTGCATTTTTTCAAAAAGCAGAGAACTTCCTGGCTCACTCCCCCATTCACCTGAGAAAAAAAGATGAAGGTGGTCCATATATACCAGTGCAGATTCATCCAGTCCCAAGCCTGCAAAATTCTCTGTGCTCCTTTCTGCTTCACGGAACCACAGGAATAAAAGATGTCACCGATCTTATCTGCTTTGGCTTTGTATCAGTTCCTCTCCAAATGTCCCAGGTACAGAGGGCTTTTGGTGTCTCACCAGTGCTTTAGAAACCCTGGAGAACTGACTGCTTTTGTCCTTCCAAGCTGAATGAACAAACATATCAACACCATCAGAGTGGCTAAGGGGACACACAGGCCCCATTGCCAGTCTACAGGTTTAGCATGATGCCTGATGAGTCCTTTTTACTATGCTGTGGCCTTTGACCCCAGAATGCCTTTTATACCAAGTTTCCTTGTGTATGTTCCCTTCCTGAGAAATTATAGAGGCCTATGGAAAGAAGTCCTGGCCACCCCGTGTCCCAGGTACTGTCAATGCACACACCACTCAGAGGGTCACAAGCTTCAAGTATCCTATCTCAGTCTCTCCAAAAGCCCGAGCTCTGTTCCAAGTCCAACATTAAATATGTTTCCAGTATGAGCTGGCTGTGCATGGCCTGGGATATTGGATGGACTGGGCTGCCCCTCCTCCTGAGGTCAGGGGTTGAGGGACAGCACACACCTTTATTTATGTGTTTCTTTATTTACTAACTGGCATGACTTTCTCTTCTTTCCATCACTGCACACCACTGTCTACTTCTGGCTGGTGGCTGATGTGGAGCAGGGGCATCTGGGAATAACACTGAGCCACTGGACTTTCTCACAGCATCAGGAGACACAATTTTATTTTTGTCAACTCCTGCTGGCAGTCCTAAGCTCGTTGGGGTTAGAACTCTGTCTTAAATTGACAAAATCATTTTGAAATGTACCCAAGAAAATGCCAGGATGCCACTGTCATTTACTACTTGATTAAGTCCCAGTTTCAGCTTTTAAGTTGCATGATGTGACCATGAGGTACAGAGGGTGGCAAGGTTAGCAGTCTTTACTTAACTGGCACATAGCAGGCAATTTCCTCCAGTAAACCTAACTTTTTATTTTATATAACAATATGTAAATTTTATATACAAAATATAATTTTGAACTTATGAAAAAGAGTAGATGCATCAATTTATATGTGATTTTTATGAAGACATATTAAGTTAAAAGGAGGAATCCAAAGGGAAGCTGAAATCCCACCAACACCAGAGCAGACCTGGCCAGCAGGCAACCCCTCTGAGCAACCAGCTTCCTCCACCTACCACCAAGCCAGTCCATTTTGCTGGGAATTCTAAGATGCATCCTAATTTGAGAATCATGAAAGAGGGAAAGAATCCTGGGTTAAGAGTCAACAAAATCCTGTTGCAGGACTGTGTGCTGCTGACATAGAACTCCTTTGCTAAGAGCTCAGAGATGGCACAGTCACAACATGGTGCCCACCAGTGGCTGGAGAATCACTTGTTTTAGTAGAACCTCCCATGCAGCTGAGGGTCAGCCTGCCCTGTCCTGTTGTCCATAGCAGACAGACTCCTTCTGGAAGATTCATCAGCTTGGCGGCAAAGAGTCTAAGGAGGGAAACTTTAAGACCCCCTCCTCTCCATCATCACCTCTTAGCCTTTGGCCTGCAATGGAATCTTCTTCCTGGAGAAAACAGTAGTATCCCTGACATCTGTGCTCTCAGTGGACCTCATTGTCTCTTTCCCATTAGAGAAAGAGGCAGTGGCTTTTGAAGAATGTTGCATTTGTTAAAATTGCCACTTTGGTAGAAATTCATCAAGTACCCTGACAAGGGTTAAAGGCACCCCAAAACTCCCAACCCACTTCACTTTCCTGCTCCTGGAGTAGCATCCACCTGGACACCCATGGTGTGGGTTCGAGGACATGGATGAATTGAAATACTTAAGTGAGGTGGATGGTATCCCCACCCAGGCATCACCGTGAATGGGGCGGTGAGGACACAGGATTGGAACAACCTCTCCCCACCCCCTTGCCCCATTCTCAGATATATTGGCATTGACATGTCACCCAAGATATATTCTAAAGAGCTTCACTTTGTCTTGTCTTTCTTAATCCTGGAGCTGGTGTCTGTTCATCTGCCCCTAAAATTCCTGTCCCTGAGGGAGAGTGTTGCTCCACACCAGTCTGGCCCCTTCCCCCATACAGATCAGCAAAAACCCCTCTTCTCAGGGACCCCAACCTGAGTAACTGTTTAAGGAAGCTACTATCCCAAAATCTCCATCCCAGCACCCTACTTCTTTTGATTATAACACTCAAAACAATAGGCAACTGTTGGGCTTATTTCTTATCCTTGAATAATTACTGCCCTTCCAGGGACCATCAGGTCCTGTAAACTGACAGCATATCTATCTGACCCCCTTGGATCTCTAGCAGAGCAGGTGTGTAATCCAGATTTTTTTGGTCTATTTTAATTTTTAAGAGCTTTATTGAGATATAATTCACATACCATGTGATTCACCCATTTATGTGTGTAAATAAATAATTTTTAGTATATTCATAGATTCCCCAAATCTAATTTTAGAAAATTTTTCACCCCCAAAGGAACCTTGTGTCCATTAGCAAAAACTTCCCATTTCCCCACCTTTCTTTTCCTGACCTGTCCTAATAAACCACTTTATTTCAGTTCCACAGACGTCAGATTCTGCTTTTTTGTAGAAATAAATCCTACAATGCATGGTCATTTGTGACCAGCTACTTTCATTGAGCCTAATGTTTTCAAGGATTATCCACATCAGTACTTTAATATATTTTATTGTTGAATAATTTTCAATGTATGTGTACACCACATTTTGTTTATCCAGCTACCAGCTGATGAACATTTGGGTTGTTTCCACTATCTGCCTCTTATGAATACAGCTGCCAGGAACATTTGTGCCCAAATTTTTTCATGGACAGATATTTTCAGCTCTCCTGGGTGTATATGTACAAGTGGAGTTGCTGGACCCTGTGGAAAGTCTATGTTCACTTTTTAAAGAAACCATCAAACTGTTTTACAAAGAGGCTGCACCACTTTCCATCCCAGGAGCAGAAAATCACAGTGTGCCCAGTTCTCTCCACACCTGTTATTAACCATTGCCTTTATTACAGCCACGTGGCTGTGGTTTAGATTTGCATTTCTCTAATGCCTAATGATATTGAGAATCTTTTCATGTGCTTGTTGACCATTTGTATATCTTTGAAGAAATACTTATACAAGTCTTTTGTGCTTCTGATTATGGTAAAATACTCCACATATAAAATTTGCCATCTTATCCACTTTGAATTGTTCAGCTTGTTGCAGAGCAAACAGAAGGTTCTCGAGACTGGCAAAACACTTCCAAAGTCTCACTTTCTCGAACCTGAGGGGTCAGTCTTCCAAGGGCAATTAAGATCCCGGACGAGCCCCCAAAAACTGTTACCAAGCAACAGAAAAGGTCCGTTATTGTCCGCCGCCTTATGGAAAGATGTCTCTCAAAGCCAGAGATTTGTGAAAAGGAAATGTTTATTTAATACTATACAGAGTTAAAGTAGTAACCTAACGTCTCCATTGAAATATCAAAGTCCTTTAGGATACCCACAGACACCCACAGTGCTTCCTATCTCCCTCTGCCCTAAGTCAGGATACCATAATTGCAAGGAAGAGAAGCACACGTCCGGGATCCAGGCTATTGACACCATCAGCTGTGTCGTTGTCCAGGCAGGATCTCTAATTAATCCAAAGCCATGTGGCACCTTCTCATGGCCCGCTGGCAAGAGTTCTTTCACCCTTCTTTCAGGCAGTCTCTCTTGCTCCCAGGCCACACAGACAAAGGGAGCACCCCAAAGCCGCGTGGTCCTTCTACCAAAGCTGTGGGGAAGGGGTCCCCACTCTGGAAAAGCCACGTGGCAATTCTCTGCTAAAGCCACATGGTGATTTTCCCTCATGGAGCTGCGGGTCCTGCTCTCTGGAGAAACCGCATGGATCTCTCCCTAATGGCTGCCATGCCTGGGTTTAAATCCCCACGCCAATCCTCCTCTGCAGCCCCATTTCCGACTCCTCCTACAATCGGTTTCACCTGCCAGCATTCCTGTGTTTCCAAGGTTATTGGGATGCCATCATGAGTCTGGGCAGGTGTGTCCCATTTTCTGGAGCCAATCTTCTCCAAGCTCCCACACAGGTGCTTTAACTTAGGGTTCCTCCCCCAGTCACGTCCTTGG
>PVKU01017138.1:0-12347 GCA_004027475.1 Anoura caudifer | reverse complement strand
GAATTCAAAAAAATGAGGAGAGGCTTAGGAACCTCCAGGACATCTTTAAATGTCCCAACATCCGAATTATAGGGGTACCAGAAGGGGAAGAAGAAGAGCAACCAGTGGAAAACTTATTTGAACAAATAATAAAGGAGAACTTCCCCAATCTGGCAAAGGAAATAGTCTTCCAGGAAGTCCAGGAAGCTCAGAGAGTCCCGAAGAAGTTGGACCCGAGGAGGAACACACCAAGGCACATTATAATTACATTAGCCAAGATTAAAATGAAAGAGAGAATTCTAGAAGCAGCAAGGGATAAGGGGACAGTCACCTACCAAGGAGTTCCCATCAGACTGTCAGCTGATTTCTCAAAAGGGACCTTCCAGGCAAGAAGGGGCTGGAAAGAGGTATTCCAAGTCATGAAAATCAAAGACCTACATCCAAGATTGCTCTATCCAGCAAAACTTTTATTTAGAATGGAAGGGAAGATAAAGTGCTTCTCAGATAAGGTCAAGTTAAAGGAGTTCATCATCACCAAGCCCTTATTATATGAAATGTTAAAGGGACTTATCTAAGAAAAAGAAGATAAAAGAATATGAACAGTAAAAAGGCAGCAAACTCACAGGTATTAACAACCAGACCTAAAACAAAAGCCAACTAAGCAAACCACTACAACAGGAGCAGAAACACAGAAATGGAGATCACATGGAGGGTTAGCAATAGGGGAGAGGGAAGAGGAGAGAGGGGGACAAGGAACATAGAACAAGTAGCACAGATGGTGGGTAGAAAATAGACGGGGTGGGGCAAGAATAGTGTGGGAAATGTAGAAGCTAAAGAATGTATGACATATGGGCATGAACTAAAGGGGGGAATGTGGGTGGGAGGGGGTGTGCAGGGTGGAGGGTAATGAAGGGGGGAAAATGGGACAACTGTAATAGCATAATCAATAAAATATAATTAAAAAAAGATTGGTTGGAGAGGTATACTGAAGAGGCTAAGCTCCCTCTTGCTGTGGAAGAAGTCCAGCCTTGGAGCCATAGGCCTGCGTTTGTGCCCATCAGGCCCAGGAGGATGCCAGGACCCTGATATTTAGAACTTATCTATGTCTCATTTTCCCGTCTGCATGTCTGCTGCCAAGGCTCCATTGCACTCGGGCTGTGACTGGTGCTATGCTTCTGCCATATGGCTACCACAACGAGTGAGAGTGTGCATGTGGAAGGAACCCTGGACTTTGTTAAGGTTTGATTATATCTCCTTGAGTTTGAGAGAAAGCAGGCTTTCTGTCAGGCTAACCAGTCTTCTTCCTAATTTTTCAGGACTTGTGCTAGGTACTCCCCCAATCCAATCCCATTCCTGGATTTTCCAGTTTCAAAAGCTGGTCTTTCCTCTATGCTTGGGGGTGAGAGTTAACATACTTTTGGCTAGGATGCGGATGTCCGCTGGGGCATCTGGGAAGCTGCCCCCTCCTAGTTATCTGGCTTAATTAGCTGTCTGGCCCCCCTTTCTTTTAAGTTAATATCTAGCTAGCTGTCTACTGGAGCACTATAGTATGCAAAAAATTAGTTTCAGAATTGTGATCAATACTACTGTGATAAACACATTTTCTAACTAGAGTTTAGTATTTACTTAGAGCATTTATGTGTTTAGATGGAGGATATAGAGGAAAAATACTGTGTTGAAAAGTTATTTATGTGGTCCTGGCTGGTGTGGCTTAGTTGGTTGGAGTGTTGTCCTATACACCAAATGGTTGTGGGTTTGATTTCCTGGAACGGCACATGCCCAGGTTGCAGTTCCATCCCTGGTTGGGATGTGTCTGAGAAGGTTCTTTCTTTCTAAAAGCAGTAAAAAAAATATGTCCTCAGGAGAAGATTAAAAAAAAGTTATTTACATTATTTCCCCTTTAATGTAATCATGTCTTACTCATGTAAAACAAGGTTAGGCTTTCTCACTTTTTTCAAAAAGATTTTATTTATTTATTTTTAGAGAAAGGGGAAAGGAGGGAGAAAGAAAGGGAGAGAAATGTCATTGTGTGGTTTTCCCTTGCACACCCCCCACTGGGGACCTGGCTTGTAACCCAGGCATGTGCCCTGACTGGGAATTGAACCAGTGACCCTTTGGTTTGCAGGCCAGCACTGAATCCACTGAGCCACACTAGCCAGGGCGGTTTTCTCACTCTTGTTTGTTTTACTTTGCATATACAAAATACCAAAATCATTTCAAAAGGCAAAAGTATATTCAGAAGTGTCACTTTCCATTTCCTCTCTCTAATTCCTTCCATATGATTCCCATCCTTGAGGGTATTAATGAATCTCATTAGTTCCTAGTTTACCCATTATATTTCTTTTTGTAGAATTAAAGGCATGCTTGTTTACCTATTTCTTTTCTTTCTTTTTTTTTAAAGAATTTTTTATTTTAGAGGGGAAGGGAGGGAGAAGGAGAGGGAGAGAATTATGAATGTGTGGCTGCCTCTTAGGTGCCCCCTACTGGGGATGTGGTCCGCAGCCCAGGCATGTGCCATGATTGGGAATCGAACCAGTGACCCTTTGGTTCACAGACTGGTGCTCAATCCACTGAGCTACACCAGCCAGGGCTACCTATTTCATTTCTTTCTTAAATAAGTATCATTCTATGTATACTTTTTTGGACTTTACTTTTGTCATTTAACAATACATCCTGGAAATCGTTCTATGTTAGTTCATAGAAATAGGATGCTAACTGGAGAAGTGTATGAGGGGTTAGTGTGATTTTTTTCAAGATGTCAATTGAGATTTTATCACAATTTGCATGATGATAGAATGATCATGATCCTGTTGGGGAGGGTGAAATGATTTGACTTGAAAGAAGCCTTCAAGTAAGCCAGAGGGCCTGGGATGCTAGATTGAATGGAGGTTTTGCATTTCAGTTGGTGAAAGGACACTTAACTTTGGGGGAAGAATGAAGCTTTGCTTATTAAAATCTTAAATTTTGATAAAAATCCTATGGCAGAGCAGTCTTTTTCATTCAATGGTAAGTTACTATAGATGACTTTGAGGAAAATTTATGATTAAAAAATTATTTTTTAGAGCAGCTTTAGGTTCATAGCAAATTTGAGGGGAAGGTACAGAGATTTCCCCTATGTTCCCTGCCCCCACACAGGCACAGCTTCCCCCATTAGCAGCATCCCCCACCAGAGCAGCACATTTGTGGCAGCTGATGAACCTACATTGATGCATCATAATCACCTAAAGTTCATAGTTTGTATTAGGGTTCACTTTTGGTGTTGTGCTTTCTACAGGTTTGGACAAATGTATAATGCCATGTGTCTACTGTTATAGTAACATATGGAGTATTTTCACGGCCCTAAAAATCCCCTGTTTTCTGCCTATTCATTCTTCCACCCTGGCAACAACTGATCTTTTTACTCTTGCCATAGTTTTACCTTTTCCAGAATGTCATATAGTTGGTGGAATTATCCAGTATGTAGCCTTCTGAGATGGATTTCTTTCAGTTAATAATATGCATTTAAGTTTCCTCCTTGCTTTTCCATGCTTTGATAGCTCATTTCTTTTTATTGCTGAATAATATTCCACTGTATAGTTGCACCTCAATTTATTCATTCACCTGCTGAAGGACATCTTGGTTGCTTCCAAGTATTGGCCATTATGAATAAAGCCGATATTAACATCTGTGTGCCGAGTTTTGAGTGGACATGTTTAAACTCCTTTGGATGAATAGAAAGGAGCATGATTTGCTGACTTATATGTTAAGAATATGTTTAATTTTATAAAAGCCACCAGAATGTCTTCCAAAGATGCTGTAACCTTGAGGTGGGAAATTTTCCATTTTTACCAGCAGTGAATAAGACTTTCTGTTTCTCTGAATCCATGCCAGCATCTGGTTGTCAGTGTTCTAGATTTTGTCCATTCTAACAGGTGGGTAGTGGTGTCTCATCGTGTTTTAATTTTTATTTCCCTGATGACATATGATATGGAGCATTTTTCATATGCTTATTTGCCACCTGTATATCTTCTGTGTTGAGGTGTCTAAGGTCTTTGGCCCAGATTTTAATTGAGTTGCTTGTTCTCTTATTATTGAGTTTTAAGAGTTTTTTTGTATGTTTCAGATAGTAGTCCTTTATCAGATATGTCTTTTGCAAATATTTTCTCCTAGTTTGTGGTTTGTCCTCTCATTTTCTTGACTTTGTCTTTTGCAGAGTGGGTGTTTTTTATTTTAATGAAGTCCAGCATATCCATTATTTATTTCATGGGTAATGCCTTTGTTGTTGTGTCCATACATTAAATATATAGATCAAATTGTGAAGAACTGGTATCTTGGCAATATTGAGTCTTCCCATCCATGAACATAGAGTATCTCCCTATTTACTTAGTTGTTCTTTGATTTTGATCATAATTTTGTGGTTTTTCTCATAGAGATCTTACACATATTTTGTTAGGTTTATACCTAAGTATTTTATTTCTTGGGGTGCTAATGTAAGTGGTATTGTGTTTTTAACTTCAAATTCCACTTGCCCATTGTTGGTATATAAAAAAGTGATTGACTTTTATATTCTGTATTCTGCAACTTGGATATAATCACTTATTAGTTCCAGGAATATTTTTGTCAGTTTTTTTGGATTTTCTATATAGTAGACGATCATATCATTTGTGAACAGTGACAGTTTTAGGTCTTTCTTCCCAATCTGTATTTCCTTTTCTTGCTTTCTTACAGTGATACAGGCATACCTCATTTTATTGTGCTTTGTGTTACTGTGTTTTGTTTCATTGAGCCTCCCAGATCATGCATTTTCGTCAACATTGAGGCAAGCTCTACACCAGCAAAAAGATTGTGACTTGCTGAAGGCTCAGATGATTATTAGAATTTTTTGGTAATAAAGTATTTTTAAATTAATGCATGTACATTTTTCGACATAACACCATTGCATGCTTAGTGGACTACAGTATAGTGTAAATAGAACTTTTATATGCCTTGGGAAACCAAAAATTTCATGTGACTGGCTTCATTGTGATTTTTGCTTTATTGCTGTTGACTGGAACTGAACCCGCAACATCTCCAATGTCTGCCTGTTAAGAACTTCTAGTATGACATTAAAAAGGAGTAGTGAAAGAGGATGATATCCTTGCCTTCATCCTGGTAATAGTGAGAAAACTTCAGATTTCTCACCAGTAATTATGACGTTAGCTGTAGGCATTTTATAGATAGTCTTTATCCAGTTGAAGAAGTTCTCCTCTTTCTAATTTACTTGAAGTGTGTATTATGAATGGATATTAAATTTGTCAGATGCCTTTTCTGCATCTCTTGATATGATCATGTGATTTTTTTCTTTTTTACCCTGCTGATAGATTATTTTAATTGAATTTTGAATGCCAAACAGCCTTGCATAAATGGAATAAAATTACTTGTGGTGCATGTATTTTTTTATATATTGTTGGATTTGATTTGTTAATATGTTCATGAGAAAGATTGGCCTGTAGTTTTCTTGTGATGTTTTGTCTGGTTTTTGGATTAGGGTACTGCTGGCCTCATAGAATGAGTTCGGAAGTATTTCCTCTGCTTCTATCCTCTCAAAGGCATTGTAGAGAATTGGGATAATTTCTTCCGAAAATGTATGGTAGACTTTACCAGTGACCTCATCTAGGCTGGTGCTTTCTGTTTTTGAAGGCTCATTATTGACCCAATATCTTCAATATTCATAGGCAGATTTAGATTGTTTCTTTCTTTTTGTGTGAGTTTGAACAATTTTCATCTTTCAAGGAATTGGTTTATTTCATGGGTTGTCACATATATGGGCTTAGAGTTATTCATAGTGTTCCTTCATTATCCTTTTAATGTCCATGGGATACTGGTTATTTGTGTCCTCTCTTTTTCTTTATTAGCATGGCTAGAGGCTTATCTCTTTTGTTGAACTTGAAGAACCAGATTTTTGCTGTTAATTTTCTCTTTTGATTTACTGTCTTCAATTTCATTAATTTCTTTATTTCTTCTGCTTACTTTGGATTTAATTTGATCTTTTTTCTGGTTTACTTAGGTGGAAACCCAAATTATTGATTTCAGATAATTTTTCTTTAATGATATATACCTTTAGTGGAATAAATTTTCCTTTAAGCACTGCCTTTTCTATATACCGTGAATCTGGGTGTATTGCCTTTTCAATTTTAGTTAGTTCAAAATATTTGCTATGATTTCTTCTTTTGCCCATGTGTTGTTTAGAAGTGTATTGTTTAATCTCTGTGTACTTTGGGATTTTCCAGTTATTTTTCTGTTTTTGATTTCCATTGTGTTCTGAGAAGAGACATTGTATGATTTATTTTAAATTGTGAATGTGTGTTTTATGGCCCAGAATGTGGTCTGGCTTGGTGAATATTCCATGCGAGCTTGAGAAGAATGTGTATTCTGATGTTGGCATAACTAATCTACAGATTTCAATTACATCCAGTTGATTGATGGTGTTTCTGAGTTCAACTGTGTTCTTCCTGGTTTTCTGCCTACTGGGTATGTCCATTTCTGATAGTTGTATGTTGAAATATCCAACTATGACAGTGGATTCTTCTGTTTCTCTTTGCAGTTCTGTTTCTTCCTCATGTAATTTGATGCTGTTATTAAAGATTGTTAGTGTTCTTGAAGAATTGACCCCTTTTTCATTATGTAATACTCTTCATTATTGCTAATAACTGTTTTCACCTGCAAGTCTTCCATAAAGCTACTACTGAAATTAATAAAGCTACTACTTTCTTTTGATTAGTGTTAGCATGGTATATTTTTCTCTAATCATTTACTTTTAATTGATATGTGTCTTTATATTTAAAGTGGATTTCTTATAGAAAACCATATAGTTAGGCATTATTTCTTTTAATGAAATATGACAGTCTCTCTTTAGTCATTCATTTAGATATTGAATGATACAGTTGAATTGTTATTTTCTATTTGTTGCCCTTGTTTTTCCGTTTATTTCTTCCACTTGATTTTTGCCTTCTGTGGTTTTAATTGAGCATTTCACATAATTTTGTTTTCTCTCAGAACATAGCATATGAATTATATTTCTTTTTTACTCCTTTTTCATTGTTGCCCTAGAGTTGGCAATAGATGTTTACAAATAATCTAAGTCCACTTTCAAATGATACTGTACTACTTCATGGGTATTGTGAGTACCTAATGATATCAAAATAATCCTTATTCCTCCCTCCCATTTATGCTGTTGGTATTTTATAGTTATTTTTTTCAGGTTAAAAATGATTCTCTTTTCCTGTTTGCTGTGAATTTATAATTGAGTGTTGATTAGAAGTTACACAAAAAGCACAAGTAATAAAAGAAAAAATGATAAATTGGACTTAAAAGCAAAACTTCATAAAACCATCAAGAAAGTGAAAAGATAAGCCACAGATGGGGAAAATATTTGTAGATCATATTCCTGAGAATTTTATCCAAGATATAAGTCTTATAGCTCAGTAAGAAGAAAAATCATCCAGTAAAAAAAAAAAAATGAGCAAAAGATTTGAATAGACATTTCAGGAAAGAAGCTGTATGAATGGCTAATAAACACCTGAAAAGATGCTTAACCTCATTAGTCATTATGGAAATGTAAAGTTAAAGCCATAATAAATACTACTTTATACCTATTTAAATGACTAAAATCAAAGCGGCAGGCTAGTAGTGTTGGTGACTGTGTAGGACAGAAGAGACCCTCAGGCAGAGCTGATTGGAATACAGAGTAGTGCAGCCACTGTAGAAAATAGTGGTATTTTTTTAAGTAAAATATATATTTACAATATGACACAGAAATTCTACTCCTTTGTGTCTGTTGGAGACAAATGAAAACACTTATCTATACAAAGACTTGTATGTGAATATTCTTAGTAGTATTTTTCACGGTGTAATTGTACCAACTGGGCTTCAGCCACGTCGCGCCCTTATATATGACCCAACAATTTGTGTTGAAGGAAAGAGGTTTTTATTAACTGGGTTCCAATCTTTGGGTGCTGAGAACACTCCTGCTCAGAGCCCTTCTCTCCCGTGAGACCCAGCACATCTCTTGCTCCCCAAAAAACTAAAAGCCAAAACTATGCCCAGAAGCTCCCCATTTCCTTATCTGTCCATAAATCAGTCATGCAAACAGATCTCCATCCTCTCGGGAATGTGCACTTGTGGGGTTTCAGAGTTGCTATCTTATTGCAGCAGCTCTCTCCTTTAGGATCTGGGGTGTGCTGCACTCAGTCTCCATCTAATGGTCCAGGAATTGTGTGCCATGCTGCATTGGGCTCTAGTGGCAGGAGCCCAGAGAGGCTCCCATCCTCTGTGGGTTCTAAGGCCCTGGTGGGTCCAGCATCTCTTGGTCCCACGAGCACTCCCTTCTGTGTGGGGAGCAGGGCCAGAGGCTCAGAATGTCCAAATGCCAAAAGCCCAGAGAGAGAGCTTGCACCAATCTCCAAAGTAAGAGGGAGACTTCTTAGTACCAAATGCTCATACCAGAAGCGTGAGCAAGAGAGAGGGAGAGCCTTTCCACACCTTTGCTTTTAAAAGGCCCTCCTGAAATCCCATGTGCACAGGAAGCCAGTGGGACTGTCTAGCTTTTCCTAAGGTGTGTTGGTGTCTGCCATTTTTGTCTTCTCCTCAGTGTCTTTGACTCTCTTTTGGTTGCCATCTTTAGTCAGGGCAAAAGTTTCCCAACCATGTGTAGGTGCACATGTATCTGGTGGTACAGGATGGGGTGTTTGGCCCCTGCAGCTCATACAGGCGCTGTATGAACTGCCTACCCCAGGTCACCGGTGATTCTGCCTGCACATGTTCTCACAGTCACAGTTATCACATTATCTTTGTGTAGCTCACTCAGGGCAGCAGCCTCCTTCTGCAGCCCCTCCTTTCCGGAAGGCATGGGCTCTCATTTTGCCTGACAGTGTGCCTTAAATGCTGTCACTTCTGCTCTGTTGGCACCCTTTCTCATGTAGAAGGCGTGGCATTTTTAGTCTGTTGTCTGGCAGCCTTTTTCCCCGCACCCTCCCCCCACCCTGCCTCTTTGCAAGGTTGGGGGGCCTCTCCTGTTTTCCAGAGCTCTCTGCTCTGACCTGCCTCATTACAGTAGTAGCCAAAAGTGGAAACAACCCAAATAGCCAACACCTGATGAATGGATAAACAAAATGTTTCTTTGTCTTTACAATGAAATACTTGGTATTTCATTTTGGTAATAAAAAGTCCTGATTAATTCCTACAACATGGATGAACCTGAAAAACAGTATGCTGTGTGGAGGAAAAACACAGAAGACCATATATATATAGATAGTCATGTGCCCCTTAATGGCAGAAACATGTCATTAGGCAGTTTTGTTGTTTGAGCATCAAAGAGTTCTTTTACACAAACCTAGGTCAGTTAGCTTCTTTCGGTAATTGTATGTGCTGTGCTTTTTATAGGCCTGGCAATGCAGTAGGTAGGCTTGCTTACATCAGCATCACCACACATGACTAACGTGTTGTGCAAAGATGTCTCCAGGCTGTAGGAATTTTTCAGCTCCATTATAATCTTATTGGACCATTATATGGTCATTGTTGAGCAAAATATCCTTATGTGGTGCATGACTATGTTGTATGAATTTATTTATATTAAAATCCAGAAAAGGAAAAGTTATAGGAAAATAGATCAGTGGTTGCCAGGGGCTGGAGGTGGGGACGGGGAATGATTTCAAGTGGGTGTGAAGGATCTTTTTGTAATAATGGAAATATTCTAAAGTTGGATTGTGATGGTTGTACAGCTCTGTAATTTACTAAAAATAATTAAATTATATGCTTAAAATGACTACATTTTATTTTATGTGATTTACACTTCAAGATGTTAAAGAATGTGTTGAATTTTATCAATTACTTTTTCTGCACCTACTGAAAATTTATGATTTTCACCCTTATTCCACTAATTCATAAATAAAAAATTTAATATTAAACCAGTCTTGAATCTTGGATTGAATGTAACTTGGTTTTGTTATATCATATATTATTTATGTTACTGGTAGGTTTGATTTACTAATATTTTTTTATGAGAAAGATAGGCCTGTCATATTTTTCTTCTTTTGTTCTTATCAAGTCCTTTACTATTTTTCATGTAAGATTGTTAAATTTTTTTATGTGTTTGGAAAATTTATTATTGGAGCCATATAGGCATGCAGTGCCTTTTTCCCTCTTTCTTTTGTAAGAAAGTTTTTAATTTCATATTCAGTTTCTTTAATGTGTATTTGTTTTTAGAGTTTCTATTTCTTTGTCACTTTTAATAAGTTGTGTTGTTCTGGTAATTTGTCCATTTCATGTACCTTTTCAAATTTATTGGGCAAAGGTTGTTAATATTCTCTTACTGTTTTAATGTCTGAAATCCTTAGTATTATCCCTCCTTTTTATTCTTGGTATTGGGATTTGTGCCTTCTCTGATTTTACATGGCTAGCCATGTTAAAAAGTCTGTCATATTTGAGTTTTTTCAGAGAACAAACTCCTTTTATTTTTCTCTCTTGAATGTTTGCCTTCTATTTCAAAAATTTGCTTCCATTTTACTGTTTGTTTTCTTCTACTTTGGTATAATTTTTTTCCTATTTCATAGGAATATCTGAAAAGGATATTTGCCTCCTTGCTTTATTGGTTACTGTGAGAGGTCTATTAAAATCCACACTGATTGTAGATGTGTCAGTTTTTCTTTTTGGTTCTGTCAGTTGTTGCTTTATATATTTTGGTGCTTGCTTATTTTAAGTATTCTAGTTTAGAATTCTTAGGACTTTTTGAGTGAATCATCATATTTATTATTGTGAAGTGACCCTCCAACTTCAGTGGTATTTCTTGTCTTAGGTCCCTTTTGACAGGTACTAAGATGACCTTACAAGTTTCCTTTTGGTCAGTGTTTGCATGTTTTTTACCATTTTACTTTAGTCATTCTGAGCCCTTATGTTTTAAGGTATGTCTCTAGTAAGCAATGTACAATAATATTTTAAACTCTCCTCTTAAAATCTTCTGCTTGAAGAATTCTCTGTAGTGTTTCTTATAGTGTGGGCCTCCTGGTGACAAATTTTGATGTGTGTGTGAGAGAAATGTCTTACTTCACCATTATTTTTGAAGGATGGCCTTGCTTAGTCTCAGATTCTAAATCAGCAGCTATTTTTGTTCCCCACTTTAAAGATACCCATTTTCTGTTGAGAAGTCAGCTTGAGATCTTAATTGTTTGGGGGCAGCTTCTAAGCTTCTCTTTTTGATTTTGTTTCTTAGTAGTTGGTTTTGGTATGACTTTCTTTGTGTTTACCCTGTATTGTATTTAACTTTCAGGGGTCTCCATCGAAAGCCTGGGGTGTTCCTCCTTGGCAAGCCCTGAGCTCCATTTTTGTCTCCCATTTCTGTTAGCTTGTTTAGAAACTTATATTTGCTTTGCAGCCTCATTACAGGTTGGCTGACTTTATATAGTTCTGCATTGTCTTCAGATAGCTGTCTTACATGTTTTATCCAGTGATTTCTGGAAGAATTGGTCTGAGCTGCTCCATCAGAGCTAGCAATGAAAGCCCCATTCAGGTTTTTTTTTTTTTTTTTTAAAGATGAGTAGCATTACAGAGTTATTATTGCTGATGTGAATGATTCTCTAAAGAGGGATACTTTGATGAGGATAGTTGTTGATATGAAGTCCCTTAGGAGACAAGAAGGGAGAAAATTTAGTGCAGTAGGGGACAGTTGGCTTCCACCATGAATTAAGTCCACCTGTGGTAACAGGAGGGAAGGTAGAGTATGTGGGTTCCAATCCTGGTAGGTGGGTGGATTTGGTGGTGGGTGCTGGTGGAATTTCTCTTCTGAATGATTTTGTTTTCTTAGTGAGTTGGTGTCAGGATTGGGTAAGAGGTTTGAGGTTCGAGGAAGAGGGAAGTTATAGAATGGTCGGAAGATGTGCGTAGGAGGGCAGGTGGAGTAGGAGAGACAGTAGAATTGCCAGACAGCATGAGGGCACACCTGAGGTGATAGTCATGGACTGAAAGGGTGTAAACCATAAAAAGAAAACAATTTTAACTTTTTTATTAGGTGAATTTGTAAAGAAAGAAATACTCTGCTTCAAATAAAACTTTCGATACTGTCAAAAAATTCATGATCACAGAAGGAATAGGGGTAAAACTCTACTTTTAGGTTCTGAATGGTCAAAATTGCAGGGTATGTATGGTTCCAAAGTAAAAACAAAAAGATACTACAGTTTTTCAAAAGTAGTCTCAGAGTGACAATACAAATGTTTAACATTCCATAGAGAAAGGTAATTATTTCTAAAATAAGCCTTGAACCCTGAAGAAGTTCCTCACTGGTATGTGTGGGTAAGACTGCCTTCAGTTACCAGAGTGGTCCTCCAAACCTCTCTGCTGGGGCTGGTGGGCAGTGAACA
>PVKU01017137.1:0-12354 GCA_004027475.1 Anoura caudifer | reverse complement strand
CTTCTCTTCCTTGCAATTACGGTACCCTGACTTAGGGCAGAGGGAGATAGGAAGCACTGTGGGCGTCTGTGGGTATCCTAAAGGACTTTGATATTTTAATGAAGATGTTAAGTCACTACTTTAACTCTGTATAACATTAATAAACATTTCCTTTCCTTTTCACAAATCTCTGGCTTTGAGAGACATCTTTCCATAAGGCAGCGGACAATAACGGACCTTTTCTGTTGCTCGGTAACAGTTTTTGGGGGCTCGTCCGGGATCTTAATTGCCCGTGGAAGACTGACCCCTCAGGTTCGAGAAAGTGAGACTTTGGAAGTGTTTTGCCAGTCTCAAGAACCTTCTGTTGCTCTGTAACATTAATATTACTATAACATTACAGAGAAAGTGAAACAAACTGAGGTATTTCCAGATAGGTTACTGCTAGAGTTAATCCCAAAAGGTAATTACAGAATATCTTTTTAATTAGTTGCATTAAGTTCAAAATTAATTCAAGTATAGAAGTTCTCAACTAGAATTTTCCTATTTTAGGATACACATGTGATATAGTTAGAAAGTTCAAATATACAATTTTATTCCCTTCTACGTATAGTAAGCATCTAAATACTATGTAATGTGAGGAAGAATTGAAAGACCTGGAAGGAAATAGATTTATTGATGGTGTCCTTCTTTAATTGCTTATTTATGGTCTCTTCTTTAATTGCTGTTACATTTTCTTTATCCATTAATCCATCAATGGATGCTTAGTTTGCTTTCACATCTTGGTGATTATAAATAATGTTGCAATGAACATTGTGGTTCATATATCTTTTTGAGTTAGTGTTTTTGTTTTCTTCAGATAAATGCCCAGAAGTAGAATTGCTGGGCTGTGTGGTAGTTCTATACAACCCAAGCAATTCAATTTTTTAAAACTGCTATACTTTTTTCCATAGTGGCTACACCAATCTGCATTCCTACCTATAGTTGCTATTAGTTGATTCATTGATCATAGCCATTCTGACAGGTTTGAGGTGATATCTCTTTGTGGTTTGATTTGCATTTCTCTGATGATTAGTGATGCTGGGCATCTTTTCATGTGTCTGTTGGCCATCTGTATATCTTCTTTTTATTTTTTAAAATTTTTTATTGAATTTATTGGGGTGACATGTATGTCTTCTTTGAGAAATGTTTATTCAGGTCCTCTGTCCATTTTTAAATTGGATTGTTTTATTTTATTTATTTTTAAAGTTGGTCCAACTATATTGAAATCTGTTACAGAAGACACAATTCCAAATAGAACCACTCTTTGTGGTTTTAAGGCCCATAGAAATCTGAGTTATGTTCTACTACAAAATAATATAAAGTACATTAAGTTCAAACTATGGTGTAAAAAGAAATTTAAAAATTAATAGTATGTCCTCCTGAAATTAAATATTTGCAAATGAGTTTTTCCTAAGTACTTATATGTAGTTATAGCTCTTTTAAAAATTCAAATAACCAGTTTCAATTTAGTGAGAAAATCTACACTAACTGTAGTGTGAAACATGCACACATTTTGAGATACTTCAACTGCAAATTTCATAAATTACAGGAAGTTTGGAGATACTTTGTTGCTAGATGAAAAAATGTCACTCATATAAGGGAAAATTATACTAGATTAGCAGTTGTATTTACTTTAAAAATTTTATTGTGTTTTTGCCATTACCATTTAGTCCCTTTATACCACCCTCCCCTCAACAATCACCACACTGTTGTCCATGCCCATGAGTCCTTTTCCCTTTTTGCTCAATCCTTCCATCCCCTAACCTCCTCCCCCCAATTTAGCTGTCATCCTAGATTAGCAGTTTTTAATGAGCAATAGTTTAATATACTATTAGAGACAAATCACCTCTTGCCTTACAAATGCAAAATAAATATTCTAGACTCCCCTCTCAATGAAGACCATTGCTATAGGGGCTCTGAAACTCAGTACATTAGTGAAAAAACAAGACAGGCTTCAACCTGAAAATTGGCCAAAACACATTTCCTGAGGGAAGCATGGTTGCTCATTTTTGTTAGGCACTCTCTTGATCTTCAAGCAATTTTTTAAAACCTACTCCATTTCCAAAATCACTCTGAAAATGAAGAGAATAAATCTAATGGCCCTCACAGCAACCTTCAGCATATCAATGCAGTGTTTTAACTCTTGTCTTCTATTTTGTCCATTTCCTACTGACAGTGTCCCTGACTTTCCTTAGAGTATTTAAGGTTCTCTGTAATACAAACCAACCCTTGCTTTTTTTTTTTAAGCTTTAAGAAAAACACATCTTTTGAAAAATGTGTTAGTAAATACCCTTCAAGTCCTGTACCTACCGTATTTTTCAGACTATGAGACGCCCCCCCCCCGCAAATTTAGGAGGGATAATGGTTGTTATGCTGCTGTTGAGTTCTGTTTACATTTACATTGGTGAGATATTATATTATTTATGTTATTAAATATTTTACCACATTTTTTGCTTCAAAATTTTTTTCCTATTTTCCTCTAAAACCTAGGTGAATCTTAGGGTCTGAGAAATGTGATAATTTCCTGATATATAAAGTATGTAAGCAGGTGGTATCCCCTGGGACTGTCTAAGGGTTACTTTTACATCAACTATTTAGAAAGTTCTCTTGACTTCTAAGTTTGCCTTTAGAGATTAGAATTCAACATAGGAACAAATTCAGTTGTCAAACATCTGTTCCTAATTTAGAGCAAAGCTATACAATATCACAAAACTCAATTTATTGAACTTTATCTCAAGACACTTAAATTTTTTTAAATAGTTAAGCTCCAATGTAGACCATCAACCTACTTAGACACACATATGGCAAACAAAATTTAAAACGTTTCCAATTTTTCTGAAATAAAAGTATGGTGTCTATGGCTGATAGATAATCATTTAGATAAAATCTGTTGCCAAGGAACATAGTGTTTAACTTGGTAAGAAAATCATTCTGGTAACCTGACACATGGCCAATATTCTAAGACTAGAATTAAAAGCTTTTTTTTTTAGATTCTGTCCTTTGATAATTTTCAGAGATAGCTTCTGGCTCAGTAGAGATATTAATCAAAGCTTGGTAAAAATGGCAGGTTTGCAGACATTGGGTAAAGGATGTAAAATTCAACATGCCAAAGGACTGAGTTTTTCACGATGGAGTTCTTATTGCTCACTGGTTTGGGGCCAGTTTTCTATAGCCTCCTCTCCCACATCATAGTTTTGTAAATACTCATCTTGTACTTGGCCCAAAGACCATCCATGGCTGTACTGCCAGCCTTTCTTAAAGCCTACATTCCAGTGTGTGTGAATGATCTGGTCATCCAGTTCACTTAAGTACCACATGGCTTTTTTTTTTTTTTTTTGCATGTTCTTTTGAATAGTATTCCACAAAGTAGAAAGCACATGCTGTTTTCTTTATTTTATCCTGGCACATAATGATTTTCTTTATATTGCCACTTTTGCTGAAGAGTTCATAGATTTGTTCTTCAGTTGTGTGAAAGGAAGGTTTCCAACATACAGTGCATCACTTCTCTTCAATAATTTTTCCTGTTCCTCATTGTCACCCTGGAAGTTCTGGTTCCAGTACTGGCTCAGCTCCATGTAGGAAAATTTGTGCAGTGCCTTCAGGAGGTCACCCAACATAGTTCAGATAGGTGGACAACCATGAAATGTCACAAGCCTTTCTTTTTCCTTAAGACACTTGGCTTCATTTGATTTTTGGGTTACCATATTTTCCTGCTTTTCTGCTATCTTGCTGCTTGCTTATCACTCTTCTCATTTTTCCATCCTCTTAATGTTGGAAGTTCCAGGACTCAGTGTTTGAACTTTTTATAGAAGAATCATTTATACTCACACATTGGTGATTTTTATCCTGTTTCAGGGCATTAGCTACCATGATGACTTAGATTTCTAGACTTGTATATGTAGCTGTCTACTTGACATGTCTACCTTGATGTCTAATAGACATTTCAAATTTAACATGTCCAAAAGTGAACTTCTAATCTTCCCTCCAAACATGCTTCTCCTGTTGTCTTCTGTCTCAGTAAATGGCAGTTGCATCCTTCTAGTTGCTCAGGCCCCAGAACCATGCCATTACTCCTGATTTCTCTTTATCATTCATTTATAACTTATATGTAGTCCAATTCTTTGGTAGATCATGTGGCTCCATTTTCACAATATATTCAGAATCGATCAATTTTCATCACCCCCACCACTATCACCTGCTCTAAAACATCATTATATCTCACCTGGATTATTGAAAACATGTAGTTGATCTGCCTGCTGCCACTCTTGTCTTCTAGCAGTTTGTTCTTAATACAGCATTCAGAGCATTCCTTTTAAAATGTTAGCTCATGTCAATCCTCTTCTCAGAACTTCCAGTGACTTCCCATCTCACTTAGAGAGAAAACCAAAGTTCTGAAAATGGCTTATAAGACCTTATATAAGCCATATGTAAGTCTAGTGGTTTAAAATAAGGCTTCCATCTTGATTACAGATCTTAACACGGTTTTTGCTGCATAATCTCTCTCATATGAAATGCATCTATTTTCTGTACTGGGTTCAAGGTTCATACTTAAACAGTAAATTTTGATATGCATTATGTAGCACTTATTTCATATTTCTTTTTAGTGTTAAGTTTTGATTGTCAACTGTTTTAAAATGTATTTTGGCTTTAAATAGAATATATTCATCCTATAAACACTTAGTCAGGACATATTATTTCCAGACACTTGGGTTACAAAAATGAAGATAAAAAGGACATATTAATAACCTTCACAGTTGTGAGTGGTTTTATTGTTCATATGCATGTGGAGATATGTACAATCCCCTAAGGATTGTATATTATTCTTCAGCCATAAGCGAAGATATAAATTGTATTTGAGTAAATACAGGATAACTGTTTCCCTTTTTGATTTTTCTATCTCCCCTTTATTCTTCTACTTTTCAAGTGATGTAAGAATTTCTTTATTTCTGGCTAGGCATTTGCTGGCTTCATCAGTCCTGTCTAGTTTCAAACTTTTCTAGTTTTTTTCCATCTTCTGTTCCTAGTAATCATTCTCTTTTTCAAACACAAAAGATTCACATAGATTATGTTCTCAGTACCTGCTATTGCTAAGTATGGCATTTTATGCACAGTAGACCCTTAAATCTCTAGGTGTTTGTAAACATGACTTATGCTTCATCTATATGATTTTTAATCATACAGCTAAGGTTACAAGGTAATTAATTTATTTAGCATATTGAAGAGAAATAAAAGATGAAAAATAAAACCATTTGTAAATAAAAGGATTTTTAAAAATCTACCCACCAGTTGTTAAGTATTGCATTTTAGGTAGTATGTTGAGAATCATTTTATTATTAGTGGCTGGCTACTCAAGTCAAATCTTAAAGGAAAAATATCTTGTGGAAGAGACACAATAGTGGCGCAGGTCCCAGCTCCTGGGGTCTGTGGCGTTATGGATAAGACGAGACAAATTCACATGGACTACTGAGTCCTGTGGAGGAAAAGGGAGGGCGTGGCTTCTCTCTCAAGGGAAGAGCACCTCAGCCACTCTCTCAAGAGGAGAGCATCTCAACCCTTGCCTTGAAAGGCTTTTATTAGGTTCAGTTTACACAGGAATACAGGGTATATAGGTAAAGTTCATTAATCATTGTCATGCAGAAATGATTAAACAATAGATAACATTCAAAGAACTCTGAGGGCTTATTCTGGGTCAGGGTCAGATGGTTAAAGAGCTATAAAATTTTGGAGAACAAACTCATTTCATGGTTGGACCCTTATCATTTAAATTGAGTGTATTAGTAAAGTAGATTTCATAGGATTTTAATGCTTCTTTCTTAGGCCTGATCACCCTAGGGAACCCATCCTTTCCAGCATTGTTTCAGGCTTAAGGCATTGTTTCGGGCTTAAGTCAGGCAGGGCAAGTAAGGTAGCCAAGAGATTAGGAGACTTCTTGCAGACAGAATGAGGACTCAGGCTATGTTAAAGCTGAGGGGTGAGGGTGCATAACCCCCTTTCTATAGCCCCCCAAGTCCTTCCCTGAGGGCCCCTTTGCAACCATACCTGTCTTAGGTCATCCCTCTTTGAGGACTCTTACCCATCATTGGCTAACCAGTCATCTGCCCGGGGCCAAGCAGGGTGAAGAGAAAGGGGGCAGAGGTGGTGCCCCTACAAGGAAGGTAAGCTTTGTCTCCTAAGTGGATTATGGTCCCAAAGTCCTTTACTCAGCCTTAGCCATGGAGGATTACAGCTTCTAAAACCAGGCAGGGCAGTTCCCAACACAATAGAGCACACATATTGTACTCAGATGAACCTGCAGTTAAACTGAGGCTTGTCCACTTACTAGCTGTGTGAGCTAAGGTAAGTCATATGGTCTCTGAGGCAAAATTTCTTCTTATATCATTTCATTCTAAATTTCAGAAAATATAAAGCACTTAGTATGACAGAGTAGGTCCTCAACATATAGCAGTCATCATTGTTTGTACAGGTGGAATTTTTTTCATAAATTGCTGCTTTTAAATTTATTTTTTAAAAATATTTTATATTTATTTATTTTTAGAGAGAGGGGAAGGGAGGGAGAAAGAGTGGGAGAGAAACATCAATGTGTGGTTGCCCCTCGTGTGGCCTCCACTGGGGACTTGGTCCACAACCCAGGCAAATGCCCTGACTGGGAATTGAACAAGCGACCCTTTGGTGTGCAGCCTGCATGCACTCAATCCACTGAGCCACACCAGCCAGGGTGAATTGCTGTTTTTTTAAAGGTGGGATATATTTTTGGTAGATAGACAAACAGACTGACTATTAACATTCTGGTGAATAATCTCCCAGCTCTCTCTGACTCTCATGTTTGGCAAGGGTTTTCTGGAAACTAGTTGCTTCATATTTGATTAATTTAATTTAATTTACTTATTTAAAAGGTGTTTTTTGAAAAAAGGATTCTATGATGAGGCTCCTTTGGATCACGTAACAACACCTTTTAAAATACCAAGCACTGTAGTGTTATGCTTGACCGTGGACCAGATGTTTATATTTATGAGTTTGTATCTTTACCCATGGACAGTATTAGAAGTGCTTCACTAACAGAGTAACTTTGGGGCTTTTGTTTTATAGGGAAAAACTTTTATTACTATATAGATTTATATATTTTCTTTTTTAGCTTTTTTCATACAATCTTTTTTATTTAACTCTGATTGTATTTGATTTTGTCTAAATCTTATTTCTTTTTAAAAATATTTTATGTATTTATTTTTAGAGAGAGGGAGAAAGAAAGGGAGAGAAACATTGATGTGCGAGAGGAATATTGATTGGTTGCCTTTCACATGCTCTCAGCTGGGGGCCTGGCTCACAATCCAGGCATGTGCCCTAAGAATTGAACCAGCAACTTTTCAGTCCTCAGGAGAGTGCTCAATCCACTGAGCCACACCAGCCAAAGCTAAGGCTTATTTTTTAGAGCTTTAGATGTGCATTCAGGAGACCAAACCCTAATCACCTTATTTGGGATTAGATGTCAAATCTCTTCAAACATTTACAAATTGTGCTTGGCTTGTGCCATTTCTATAGATGGCCTGAACAGCCATAATCACATGATTTTTCCTCATGTTTTTTCTGAAAGTAATTCCAGATTGGGGATGCCTTGCTTTTGTCTTTATGTGTCACCTATAGTTGTTATCTCCATTTTATAAATGAGTATACCAAAGCCCAGTGAGCTGAAGTAATTTTCTCGGGATTATAGCTAGCAGGAGGTGGTAGTGATATTCAAATTTAGGTCTGTCTGACCCCCAAACTCATAGTTTTTCCGCTATACCATTCTGGCTTTCTATATTAAAGGTCTATTATATTTCTGTCTACAGAGTTACTGTAAAGAAAATGAGAAATGTTTATGTTAGAAATGTTTGTGTGTACTTTGAATCATCCAGCTAGAGGTCAGGATTACTTAATCCTACGACCCTAAATACAATTGGTGAAAACAGGCAATTTGCTAGTCCAATATCCATAGTCCAGTTTTATAAGCTCTGGATGAAATACAGAAGTATAATCTTGGAAAAGAATGAAATATACCCTGAAGAAATGAAAATAAACTTTCCCTAATGATTGAGAATATTATTTAAAGTGTAAGCTGTTATCAGAATTTGACTGAAGTGCTGAAGCCCTTCTACATTTTTATCAATTATTAGTTGGCTATTAAAATTTTAAATGCAGTCCTGACTGGTGTGGCTCAGTTGGTTGAGCATTGTCCCACAAAGCAAAAGGTTACTGGTTCAATTCCTGGTCAGGGCACATGCCTGGGCTGCAGGCCAAGTCCTCAGTTGGGGCACATACAAGAGGCAATCAATTGATGTTTCACTCCACATTGATGTTTTCCTCACTCTCTTTCTCCCTCCCTTCCCCTCTACCCAAAATAAATAAAATTAAAAAAATTTAAGTGAGGGAACACTTATGTTAGCAATAAAAGCCAAGGGAAAGCACATTTAAATTGAAATTTAGATTCATACCTGGAGACCACATGGTATGATGTTAATAGTCTGTCTGCCTGGCAGGAAGCAAGTGTGGCTAGCAAAATAGCTGAAGCACAAATTCAGATGCACTTATACCACCAAATGGGAGGATGTGGGGAATCATCTTACTTAGGGTTAGGTCTTAACCCCTTGTTCCTTAACAGTGATGTGTAAATCTTGGAAGCTATACCAGAAGCAGGAATTTCTCTTTCCCTCTGAAACTCATTTACGGTTTTTAGAAAACCCTTGGCTTCCAAAAGTGGTGCAATGGAAAGAACCAGACATACCTGTTTGAATCCTGGCTCTGACATTTACTAGTTGTGTGAATTTGGGCAACTTACTTTGTGCCTCTATTTCCTAATTTGTAAAATGGGGATAGCAAGTCACCTCATGTGATTGCTATCAGAAATAAGTGAGTTAACATAAAATTTTTAGCACAATGCCTAGTCCAATATAGATCCACAGTATTTCCTGTTCCTTCTCTCAGATACAGAGCACTTGATTTACAAATGTCTTACACAATTGTAGCTCATGCATGCAGATATTGGAATTACTCAGTGAGAATGTACCAAGCCACAATATTCTTTACTCCAAACACTAGAAAGTTGCTGTTGTAAGCAGAGGTTCGAGGAAGAGTGGTGTGATGGTGCTGTTCCTTTATTCTCTATCTTAAATTGAAAATGCTTTTTTAAGTCAGTGATAATGGTACACATCAACATCTTCCAAAGAACATTCCCTAGAACACTAGTCAAATAAATTTGGAATATGCTACTTTCTTCTGCCTCCTTTCTCAGCTTCAAAAAGCATGTTAGTGAAATATTTAAAAGTTCCTGAGTAAAGAAAACTTTTGACTGAGTCTAACTCAGCATTTTATAACCATACTTGACTATGGAGTAACAATTACATTGCATTGCGGATCCCACTTTAGTTATCCAAGGTGTACATGGTTGTTGTGTCTTAGTGTAGCTCACCTATTGAACCCATAACATAGTTTGAATTTTCAGTGGACAAATGAGAAACAGAACCTTGTATGTTGGTAAGTGTAACTATAACATAAGTTCAACTACATTGTAGGTTATGAATAATTTTGTCAACTAGGTGGTTACCAAATCATTATTTATTGAATTGCCTCAGTGGGAAAGACAGAAATTGAAATTCACTATTGTTTTCACCCTCTGAGTAAATAATTGATTCAGGTTAATATTATCAATGGATGTTAATATTGTAAGTGAATGAATGATGGGGGAACTGTTTAGTCTCACAGTGGCAAAGTACCACCCCACAGATTACTTGCTAATTTAAATGAGAAACTATAAAAGTAAGTAGATATAAAAATGAGTTCATGCTGATCTTCCTGACTATAATCTAGTACTGCAGCATTCATGCTCTCCCTCTGCCTTTCCTTATTTGTAACTTATTTCTCTGGCATTGAGAAACCTGGCTCCTATCATGTGTGATATATTGACTTATTTGTTCAGCCCTACCATACATGCAAACTATTGTTATAAGTGCTAAATCTGAGAAACAAATTTATTAACTATAATACAATATTTGTATTATACTTTTTTAGTAAAGAAATATCTTAAATTATTTTACTTGTAACAACTCTGTAAAATCCAGTGTGCATCTTACACCTACAGCTTATCTCAGTATTAGGCATATTTCCAGTGCTGAAGAGCCACATGTAACTAGCAGCTGCCATCTTGTCAAAAATCTAGACCTTTACATTTGCAGTGCCTGTCCCCTTTGGTCTGTGCTTCTACATGTTTTTTTTTTTTTCATTTTGCTGCCTCTCCCAATACAGCAAATCCCACCAGGTCCTCTGACATGGATTGATTTCAGGCCCTTGGCTGGGTGCACTACACTGTCTTGCACTTTTGCAGATGAAGGAAACCTTCCATATACCTCTGGCACACAAAGCCGGCCTTGGGATGGAGAGAGGTAGGCACAATCCTGATGTAGGGATGGGGTAGAAGACATGGATAGAAAGCCAAACTCCATGCACACATCAAATTACTTACAGATGTCAGTGCCAGGGAGCAGCCGGGGCTCCTTAGCCAACTGGATTGCGAGCTCCATCTTCCTGGGCCTGCTTTATCACCTTAGCACAGCCAACAGCAAATTGCTGTTTGTTTGCAGAGCCTGTGGTTATCAGTTGAGTTGTGGGCCCAAGCTGTGGTTATGGAAAGGTTTAGCGGCAATATAATAATTTTTTGTTTAAAAAATTTTTTAAACATTTCTTTTTCTTTCTTTAAATATTTATTTATTTGTAGAGAGGGGGAAGGGAAGGAGAAAGAGAATGAAGGAAACATCAATATGTGATTGCCTCTCACATGCCCCCTACTGGGGACTTGGCCCACAACCCAGGTGTGGGCACTGACTGGGAACTGACCCGGCAACCCTTTGTTCGCAGTCCGGTGCTCAATCCACTGAGCCACACCAGCCAGGGCTAGTTTAAAAAGTTTTGCCTTTTTTACTTTTAATTATCTTGTGCACTTTATGCTTTCAGAAAATGATACATGTTCCCAAATGCATATAGAGTTTGGAGTTTTTATAACAATTTTGTTCAGAAGTCATTGAAGGAAGGGTCCTAAAGATTAACGTAAGGACATCTGGCCAAGATGGAGGCATAGGTGGACACACTGTGCCTGCTCACACAACCAAAATTAAGGACAACAAAGATTTAGAAATGACAAAACAACCAGAACTGATAGAAAATTGAACTGTACGGAAGTCCAACAACCATTCATCCAGACCGGTAAGAGGGATGGAGTTGCAGCAGGAAAAACTGGAGGTTGGCTGACCTGGGAGCCCAGGCAGCAGTAGCTGGCAGATCCCAGGCACACAGGCGGTGGCTAGCGGACCCTGGGCATGGGGTGGCAATGGTGCAGACCCAGTGAGGCTGCACAAGGAGGCTGGCTGACCAAGTGGTCCCACATTCGTGTGCAGGTAATCCAGGCGAAGGGGAAGCGGCGGAAGGAACTGGAATCCGAGAGAGAGCAAAGCAAGCGCTATTGTTCCCTCTCAGACCCCGCCCCTACATATAGTGTCACAACCCAACGACTGGCCTGCCCCCCTGCCCGTGAACACCTAAGGCTCCGCCCCTCACTATGCAACAGCTGAAGCCAGGCCAAACATAAAAAATTAAAAAAAAAAAAACCAAAAACACCAAAAATGGCTCAAACCAGAGAAGAGATAAAAGCCCCAGAGCCAATTCATCTAAGCGACCAAGAGATAGCCAACCTATCAGATGAACAGTTCAAAGCCCTGGTGATCAGGATGCTCACAGAATTGGTTGATTTTGCTCACAAATTAGATGAACAAATGAAGGCTACAATAAGTGAAATGAAGGAAAATGCACAGGGAACCAATAGAGATGGGAGGAAAACTGGGACTCAAATCAATGGAGTGGACCAGAAGGAAGAGAGAAACAAGCAAACAGAAAAGAAGGAAGAAACAAGAATTCAAAAGAATGAGGAGAGGCTTAGGAACCACCAGGACATCTTTAAACGTCCCAAAATCCAAATGATAGGGGTACCAGAAGGGGAAGAGGAAGAGCAACAAGTGGAAAACTTATTTGAACAAATAATAAAGGAGAACTTCCCCAATCTGGCAAAGGAAATAGACTTCCAGGAAGTCCAGGAAGCTCAGAGAATCCCAAAGAAGTTAGACCCAAGGAGGAACACACCAAGGCACATCATAATTACATTAGCCAAGATTACCATGAAGGAGAAAATTCTAGAAGCAGCAAGGGATAAGGGCACAGTCACCTACAAAGGAGTTCCCATCAGACTGTCAGCTGATTTCTCAAAAGAGACCTTCCAGGCAAGAAGGGGCTGGAAAGAAGTATTCCAAGTCATGAAAG